>VDFB02075216.1:19126-30358 GCA_007258455.2 Sequoia sempervirens
GCATTTCCTCATGCCTGCAGGATGAAGATTGTTGACTTTCTTTGACTTCTGGTGCCTTGGGCGCATTTGGACCCCTGAGCAGGATGAACGCCATACTTAGAATTTTTCCATGCTTTCTTACTCACCTGGTGCATTTGCTATGTCTTCTGGATGAAGTTCCAAACTTAGACAAATTTTCTGGTTCCTCGCCAGTATTTCATACCCTGCGATTTATAGTAAGTTCTCTGAATTTTGCACCTCTGAAGCTTGGAATGGCCTGAAACTTTGCCCACTGCATCCTTACGACCTTGTTGCTTTGTCAACACTGCCATTTTTAGTTACCCTGCTATTTTTAGCCCATTTTCGAAGGTGGTTTACTATAAATAGTAACCTCATGTTTACATTAAGCTCCCATGCTCAGGTGAGTTGAAATTTTTAATGAGCTCCTCACCATTGACACGCACAGCCGACAGCAGCGTCATCAATTTACTATTTTTAGCCCGGTTCAATCTGACTTACTATAAATAGTAAGTGCTCCGTTTGACTTCAAATTTCACCAGCAGATAGCCTGAAGGACGCTGATCGCGGTGGTTTACACCGGTTTTCGAAAATTCTGACTTTTTATGCCTCTTTTTAGGCTCTGAAGCTGGAAACCCTAATTTGCTTTGCATGCGTATCAAATGAACTCTGTTTCTCTTCGTTTCTGTGGTACTGCGATCAGCTCGTGATTTTGAACTGCTGGGAAGCGGCTGCCGGGACACACCTGCTAAAAATAGCAAGTTCCTTACTGAGTGAGTATCTCCATTTGCATGTCACACCATCGCGAAGCTCTCGAAAAACCCATCAGGAATCACCCAACATGCAAAAGAAACCCTGACATGCAAACCCTAAAAAATAGCCTCGAAAGGCTGAATTCTGAAAGTGGTCATTTCGTTTTGCATGTTATATCATCGCGAAGGTCTCGAAAAACCCAGAAGGAATATGCCAACATGCAAAGAAAAACTCTGCATCTGAGCCCTGAAATTTGCCCCGGAAGAAGGACTACTAAAAATAGTAAGTTATCTGTTTTTGCTCAAATCTTGCATACGAGCAGCCTGATACGTTCTGAATGTTGTGTGACTGTTGGAATTTCAAAAAATAGCTGACAAATTGCCCTGAATTTCATACTTACTAAAAATAGTAAGTACCTTGGAATCTGATGAAAATCTGCTGAGAGCCTGCTGGAAACATGCTAACACCAATGTTAGTCTCAAATTTCAATTTATTCACTTTGTTCAACCTCAAGTTGGCTTCAAAACCCTAATTTTCAGACTTGGCAAAAATTCAAGTTTAAACTCTATGACGGGCACAATCCCGGAAAGGCAGACAGTAGAAAAGAGAGACAAGGACAAAACAAACGAAAAGCAGAGCCAAAATGAGGGGGTCCCCATTTGCAATGGGGCGATGTGTGAAAAACGTCACAACAGGACTGCCTAGATAAATGTCTTGGTTTTCCTTGATGATATCCTAATTTATTCTAAGAATGAGGAGGATCATTGTAGACATTTAGAGATAGTTCTACAATGACTTAGAGAACAAAAGTTGTATGGAAAACTCTCTAAGTGTACCTTCTTTCAGAAGAGAGTACATTATCATAGTCATGTGATCTCAGCGGATGGAATTTCAATAGATCCAGCTAAGATCAAGGTGGTGCTTGAATGGCCAGTACCCAAGAATATATCTGAGGTTAGAAATTTTATGGGTTTGGCGGGATACTATAGAAAGTTTGTTGCAAACTTCTCCAAGATAGCCTTTCTGAGTACTTCTTTGCAAAAGAAAGGGAAGAAGTTTGAGTGGACAGAGAAGTGCCAAGTAGCCTTTGATTTACTCAAAGAGAAATTGACTACTGCACCAATCTTGAAAGTACCAAATCCTGAGGGTGACTTTACTGTTATCACAGATGCATCGAGAGAGGGCTTAGGAGGTGTGTTAATGCAAGAAGGGCAAGTAATTGCTTATGAATCAAGGAAGCTGAAACCTTATGAGCAAAATTATGTATCGCATGATTTGGAGTTAGCAGTCGTGGTTCACGCATTGCAAATGTGGAGGGATTACTTGTTAGGGAAACCCTTTGAGATGAGAACTGGTCATCATGGATTGAACTATCTATTCACTCAACCTAATTTGAATGCTAGACAAAGAAGATGGTTAGAGTTAATAGCAGATTATGACTTTAATATCAGTTATATTAAAGGGAAAGAAAATCGGTCGCTAGTGCCTTGAGTTGAAGACGTCATATTGCTTCAATAGTGACAATTCAAACCGACTTTAAAGGTCAAGTATTGCAGAAATGCAAAGAAGATGAGCACTATTTTCAAGTCAAGCAAGCACTCACTAGCAATCCGCATGATGCAAGGTATGAAGGTTTTCATTTTGAACCTAATGGCATAGTTAGGTATAAGGGGAGAATGTATGTACTTAACTCGGAAGAGTTAAGAAACCTGGTATGGAAAGAAGTACATGAAGCACCGTACTTTGGACACCCTGGTGTGACGAAAATGTTGGCAAATGTTAAGCCATTATATTTTTGGAAAGGGATGAAAGGAGATGCTGCTAGATTTGTGGCTAGGTGTCTTGAATGTCAAAGGGTGAAAGCAAAGCATCATCATCCCATAGGCTTGTTATACCCACATGATATTCTAGAGAGAAAGTGGCAAGTCATAAGTATGGACTTTGTGCAAGGATTTCCTATGTCAAGGAATAAGCACAATGCCATTCTTGTGGTTGTGGATAAGGTTACCAAAGTGGCACATTTCATACTCGGGAATCTAATTGATGGAGCACTTGTCATAAGAAGGAAATTTGTGCAAGAAGTGTTTAGGCTGCATGGAATTCCTGAGAAGATTATCTCGGATAGGGATGCACAAGTCACTTCTAATTTTTCGCAAACCTTATTTACTGCACTAGGGACTCAATTGTATATTAGCTCAGCATATCATCCAGAAACGGATGTACAAACTTGTTGATGTGTTTTTCGTGACCGCACCAAACAGCAGAACAAAAATAGTTTAGGGCTACTCTGTTCTCTCTTGATCAAAGTATTCCGTGTGCTAAGATTGCGAGATAGATCACACGTTCAACTCCAAGGTTCCTTAAGTGCGAATAGACCCAGTTTGGTTGATGTGTATTGCTGTGTTCTTACGAGGGGACTTACACAATTGTTCAGATTTCTTGCAGTTAGCAGCTAATATATGATTTTGAAGGGGATTCTTGCGTGTATGATTTGGCAATGTAGCTTGTTATCCTAAAACTAATCAGAAATGTGTGGAAAGTAAAAGAGTTTAGGGCCTAAGAAACTTATATTCTACTCTAAATGCAGGATATGTGGGGCTCCGTTTCAATAGACTTCAACCAGATTTCGCCTAGCCTCACGTTGGACAGCCTCAGTAAAATCGGTGCAATCTTCAAAGGAATAACAAATGGTTTTCAAATTATGATTTAGCATACATACACCATCACAACGACGCATGTAAGTATACAAATCACAACCGAAGTTAGATTCAAGATAATCTCCAGTTGACCACGCAAGGCAAACTTATCATCAACAAGTTGCTAGTGGTATGGAATAAAGCGAAGCTACCTCAATAAAACACCACACATCAACGTAAACTACTTGCATGAAATTAAGCTACTTGGATTCGAAAGGAAGAAGAGACCTTGCTAGCTATTCATGACAAGACGAATTCCACCATCAATGAAAAGATCAATTATCATAAAAAGTGTTACACAACAATCTCCTCAAAAGTTTTCAAAGGGAAAACTTTCTTTCTCTTCCACACTATGCTAAGCAAAATGACTACTATGCAATCTCTCCAATCTCTAGCTCTAATGCTAATGCCTGATCTAATGTCTAATGCCTTACAAATGAGGGGGACTCCCCCCTTTTATAACTAGCCAAGTCCCAAAAGACGGCTAGGGTTACAATTAATAGAGTGGCCAGAATCGTGCCACCTCAGCCCTAACCCTAAAAATTGCCAGAATAGGGAGTGGTACATTAAATGAATCAAAGATTCCCACTCACTCCCAAAATAGTAAATGTAATAAATGCCCATATTCAGTCTTCTAGAAGATCCTCGTCCAGTAGTGCGTTCCCACTTGCCTTCTCTTTGACTGCCAACTCCACGAATCTGCGAAGCACAGCCTCAACTTCCTGAACTGAAATCGGTGGAACACAATCTAACTGAAACTCTAACACTGTGACTGAATGCTCATGCCTTGCACAAGACTTTCTCCAAGCAGCCAAGGAATCCTGCGTGTTCTGGATCAAGGTGGAGAAAGTAGAAGTATTCTCAAAGTCATCTTGTACAAAGGTCTTAACATCTGCAAAGAAAGGCACCAGCAAACCCCTCAAATTATCAACACTTATCTCATCCGGATTCAACCGCCTAGCAAATATGGCCTCAAAGGTATTCTGAACTCCATCAATAATATTGGCCATGGCCTTATGTATCCTAGCTGAATCCGCCTGTGCCGCATCGAAGAAGCCACGCCCCGTGATAGCCGAAGAATACCACCTAGAGAAATCATACCTGTCATTCTCCTGAATGACACCTCCATCAACCAGCAAATGCAATGGCACATGTCTCAATACCTCAAGACGCTGGATAACTTTGCTCTGGTAGATAGAGGCATCACCCCAAGCATGATCCACTGCCTCCATCCGTGTCAAAATACTAGAGGCCTGCTGAAAAGCAGAAGCAAGGTCCTCCATAAACTTTTATGTCTCAACACGAACCCCTGTGACCCACTTATCTGCCTCCTGTGCCATTTTTCCCAACTCCATCAAGCCGCTAATCGACCCTCTAGGTATCTCTGCTGGAGGTTCTATCACTGGAATATCCTGCCCTCGAGAACGAAATAACTGCTGTACATATCCAATTAAGGCCTTGTGTTCTCTTTTCAACTTCTTATACTTCCCTTCTTTCTTGAATAATCTATCTTTGAGGGCAAGGAAGGAGTTATCACACTCCTCAACAATCTGAGCACCAGTGGGGCATCCCAAATCCAGAGTAGTGACCACATAATTCTCAGGTACTGCTTCATTCCGGTCACACTCAACTCGTGGCACAGCTACGTGAAGGGTGCGAGAGCCATCCTCTTCAGTGGAGATCTTCGAAAATTTTCTTGCTTTCTTCTTCTGTGGAGGTGCACTGATCCTGTTCAGAAACTCCTCCATCTCAACTGCTGGATCAATCTCCTCACTGGGGCTTCTTCTCATTCTATCCCTAAGCCAATCGGGCACATCATACTGTATGTCGAAGGGCTGCTGCTCTTGTGCCTCTACTTCTCTAACCTGTTCAACTTCTTCATCATTCTGGCGAGGCTCATCATCCTCAAGTGGCTGAGTATCACCCGACACTATATCATCATCATCGTTCATGGCCGCCTCTAATTCCTGCTGAAACTGAGGGTCAGTAATAGTCCCCTCATCATCTTGCTGATCAACCCTAACAGGTGCGTTGATGCTCTGGCCAACTGACTCTCTCCATGGAGGCTGAATATTATCCTGTACTGCTTGCACCTGATTCAATGCAATCCTCTGATCAGCAAATAAAGAAACCTCCTGTATACTTGGAGAACGTGTCTCCAAAGGTGATGCAACTGTAATTCGTGGAGGCTCTGGCTGAGTAGGCTCCTGTCGAACTATCTCTTTCTTCCTGGGCTCTGGACCTCGTGTTGTCTGTTTCTTTCTGCCTGTGGTGGGCATCCTGTGATCTCCCATCAAATTGTAAGTCAAGGCAATTGACCTACTTTTCAACCTGTTTACTCGCCTATCCACCCATGCTCTAGTAAATGTCATGACCGGGATAGAGAGGGTATCTAAATCTGCAACCTCAGGCTCTGACCAATCGGGAGGTGGAAGTGGGGTATCTCTAACTGCTGCATAATCAGGATGGACAACATCCATATCCTCATTGGCCTGGTCTGGAACCGGCACCACTTCGCACTCCCTGATCAAAGTAATAGGCAACCGAGAAAACATCCTTTTCCTCACTTCAATCTCATCAGCTGCATCGGCCCAATAATCTTCAATGGTGGCCTTATGTTTAAATTCTTCTGACACACCCACTTGATGTTATGGTGTGGATCGTAGTGCTGTCGGCTAGTATGATATGAAAAATGATAAAACTGAAGTTCACTTTCAGCCTCTCTTGCTGCCTGCATTGAAGGACACACCTCATCCGAGTTGCCCATGACAATTGGAAACTCTATTCCCCCCTTCTTCTTCTTCTTTTGAATTTTATCAAAGGCAAGCAATTGCCTAGATATCTCTAGCATCAATATTCTATCTGTTGGGTACTTAGGCAGCCTATATGGGTAAGATGAGAAACCTTGTAGCGTAACGTAAGAAAATCTCGGAAACTGTATGAACCAACATCCATACCTCTCAATCAGCTCTTGGGCTTCCCTCGAGATTTTGTGATGTAACCGCTCTTGAAGCAGCCTCGTGATATACATGGTGAAGGCATCGTTGACACGCGTGTAGTGGGTTGTGCTTGCTAGATGCAACTGTGGACAAGCATCATATATTTTAAACTGGTGGGAGCCACAACCAACAGGTTCCTTATAACAGATCCCCCTGTACTTCGTCATCCGTGCCAACATGTAGATAATGTAGGAGCTCATGTAAAATGTCTTCGTTCTTCGGAGGCCCAGGAGCTGCTCATGTAGATTATCACTTATCATTTCGGCCCAATTGACATAGTCTTTTCCTTCTAGCACCAGGTTGATGTAGTAAAACATCCAAGGCTCAAAAATGAATGACTGTGCACAACCTCCAACCCGACTCAGCATCATGATGAGGTCACAGTATTCCTGCTTCAAGTCATCCGCTATGATCTGCTTCGGCAACTTCGTACGAGAAGGCTTAGGAGTGGTCATCCAGTGGGTGTTAATTGTCTCCATGCATCACTCAAAAGCAGAAGCATACATCCGCTCCGCTCGCTCCCTAGATTTATAAATCATGTTCTTGTGCACCGGGATCCCGAAAGCTTCACCAATGGCTGCTGGAGTAAGATTGGCTAGCACTTGGCCATCTGGTGACGTGATCGATCGATGATCCTTCTCATAGTAATTGGCGCACTCCATCATCAGCTCTGAGCATTGAATGGCTGGTGGAAAACCAGCAGCTGCATACAACCCGCTTCGAACGATATTGTGTGAAGTAGTTGAAGGCCGATGACTTCCAATTCCAAACATTCTGTTCTTGAAGGTCTCCAGGTTGACGGAGCCCAGGTTGGTGTCTGTCAACTTGCCCAACTTTGAAATAAACTTTGATTCCGACATGAACGTCTTACTCAGCTTCTTGATCACCGCTTGCCTGGATGCACCATTGTCCTTTCCATTCGTCCTTGCCTCAGCCATCTGCAAACAATAACATCCATCAGCAATTTAATTTAATAAAATAATACATGACATTGCAAAGGGGCTGCAGTCGGCTTCAAGAGCATTTCCAATTTGCAAACCTCAACTTCTTTTATTGAACTTCAACACTTAGAAAAGTTTCTAAGTAAACCTCAGCCTTCAGCACTTTTAACCAATGTCAATCAGCAACTTTAATAAGCTTGTACTTTGCACCAGCAAGTGCACACTTCACAACTTAGCACTCTTTAAATTCTCAACAACTTCTCTGCTTCAAGGCGTCCTTCTTAACTGGCAACTTCAACAACAAATCAGACTTTGGTAATCAGCAAGTGCGCCTCTCTTGACTTTCAGCAATTGCACTTCTCAGCAACTCAAGGCGTCCTCCTCAGCAACCTCAACAACTTAAAACTTCGAACTCTTCAAGCAATTCACTGCAATGCTTCACTCAAAGCAAATTCGACTTCTCAGTTGTGAAAACAAGTGAGAAACTTGTTCAGTTTATAGCCAAAATTTGAATTCTAGAAGAAGTTAATTTTAGCCAGTGCATTAAACTTCCACTACTCCACTTCAAGAATTCGAATTTTCCCTCTCTGGTATTTCTGACACTTGTCTTTGGGCATCGGGAATCTTATTCTTCTAGAAACTTGACTTTGACTGGCATCTTTGAATTTATTTTTGAAAATTTAATTTAAATCCACCCTTTTAATTCACCAGTCGGAATCCTGTCACTTGAAATTCGAATTTTAACCCATCATCTCTGGAAAATTCATCCTTGAAGAATTCAATCAAAATTATCTAGGCAACTAACTTCGAATTCATCATTCGAAGAAAATTCATTCCGAAAACACATTTTATTCAAACTTGCCTTAGAAAATTTTAAATTTTCCCTTAGAAAAATTCACAGTTTGAGCACTGATTAAATTCTTCACTGAAAAAGTGTCGGCGAAGTTCGGAAGACTTAGAAATCCATCTATCATCGCAAATGTTCAGTACCCAGAAGCAAATTTTCTTCAGAACGCCTCGAATCCATGGGTACCCAACGAACGGGTTCATTTAATTTTTTTGAATTTTGAACCTTAGAGAATATTATTTTCACCATTTTAAATTGATTCTTCGTCTGTGATCATTCTGTGTTGCTCCGACTTGGAAAATTTGAGTTCATCTGCGTTATCATCCATCTCTGACTTCGTCACTGAGAAAATTTGCCGGTACTCTGAGAAATTTTACCACCTTGAGCAATAGGCGTATTTTCTAAGAAGAAAATAATTTTGCCTTAGAAAATATTTTAATCATCTCTTGCATTCTTGAAAAATTTCCCTTAGAAAAATTTTATTTGTTCACTCGCCGGTGTGGAAAATTTTAACTTCACTTAGCAAAATTTTACCCCTGCCTAGCACACTTTTATTTCTCACTTCACTTGCATTTCACTCCACACTTAGGAAATATTCCAATGCCTTGGAGAAATTTTCCAACACTTGGAAAATATTTTATTCTTATCTGAGGCGCCTAGCACACTTAGCATTTTATTTCACTCCTAGGAAAAAATTTTCCAACACATACCACTTTCAACGCCTAGCAAGTTTGTTTTGACTTCACACGCCTTAGAAAATTTTTCTAACACCCTCCACTTTAGGCGCATAACACACTTGATGAAGGAAAACGCCTAGCACACCTGAGAGGAAATTCAAAAAAATCACGTCCAATATTAACCTTGGGCGCATTCTTGATGTGGAGGAGGATAACGCCTCACTTTTCACCATGTCTAGGCAATATTTCTTACCCCACTTACCATCTTTATTCATCTTTTACCATCCAAACTTGGGCGCATTTGAGCATGTCCACTGGATGACCTTTCAACTTCACTTTTTTGTCTTGACATGCACTAGTTTGGGCGCATTTCACCCCTTGAGGAGGACGAACTCCTTTGACTTGTTGACTAGCTTTTACCTTGAGCGCGTTTTATACTTGCTGGTGGATGAACGCCTTCATGTGACTTTTCAACTTCCATTTTTTGTCTTCACTTGCCTGCATTTGGGCGCATTTTGGCCTTGGAGAAGGATGAAAAGCTTTGACCTTGTTGACTCATTCTTCCTTTGGGCGCATTTTCCTGTATGTGAAGGATAAACTTGGGCGCATTTTGATGCATGAAGAGGATGAGAAACTTTGACCCCGCTTTGACTTCTCTGTGAACTGGGCGCATTTCACCCCCTGAGGAGGATGGGCGCATTTTGAGGGGGGTGGCGGATTCTTTATACTTAGGAAATTTTCAACCTTTTCTCTCCTCAAGGTGGGCGCATTTTGCTAGGCCAACAGGATAAAAAACGTTGACTTTTCTTTGACCACCTGTGCTTTGGGCGCATTTTGCCCCTGCTGAAGGATGAACTCATACTTAGAACTTTTTCATGTTTGGCATATGCTTGAAGGCGTATTTGAGGTAGGCAGAAGGATGGAAAGGCGTTGACTTCCTTTGACTTTCTCTCCTTGGGCGCATTTTGGCCTGTGCACTGGACGAACTCAGCATCCTTGGAAATTTTCCATGCCCTATCAACTAGGCGCATTTTGCCATAGCTGCAGGATTGAAGTTCCAGACTTAGAACATTTTTCATCGTTTTCGCCAGTATTTCATGCCTTGCTATTTATAGTAAGCCTTCTCAATTTTGCACTTCTGAAGCCCGAAACGATTTGAAATTTTACACACTGCATCCTTATCACCCCATTGTCCTGTCGACACTGCCACTTTTAGCTAACCTGCTATTTTTAGCCTGTTCCTGAAGGTGGTTTACTATAAATAGTAACCTCATGTTTCTGATAGCTCCATTGCTTCGATTGATTTGAAATTCGAATGAGGCACTCCTCACCACGTGACCTGTCTGCTGACACTGACGCATGCACTTGATTTACTACTTTTAGCCAGTTTCCAATCTGACTTACTATAAATAGTAAGTGCTCCGTTTGACTCGAAATTTCACCAGCAGATAGCCTAAAGGACGCTGATCGCGGTGGTTTACACCGGATTTCGAAGATTCTGACTTTTTACGCCTCTTTTTGGGTCCCGAAGCTGGAAACCCTAATTCGCTCTGCATGTATATCAAATGAACTCTGTTTCTTTTCGTTTCTGCGGCACTGCGATCAGCTCGTGATTCTGAACTGCTGGGAGGCGGCTGCCGGGACACACCTGCTAAAAATAGCAAGTTCCTTACTGAGTGAGTATCTCCATTTGCATGTCACACCATCGCGAAGCTCTCGAAAAACCCATCAGGAATCACCTGACATGCAAAAGAAACCCTGACATGCAAACCCTAAAAATAGCCTTGGAAGACTGAATTCTGAAAGTTGTCGTCTCGTTTTGCATGTTATATCACCGCGAAGGTCTCGAAAAACCCAGAAGGAATATGCCAACATGCAAAGAAAAACTCTGCATCTGGACCCTGAAATTTGTCCCGGAAGCAGGACTAATAAAAATAGTAAGTTATCTGTTTTCACTCAAATTTTGCATGCGAACAGTCTAATATGCCCTGAATGCTGTGTGACTGTCGGAATCTCAAAATAGCTGACAGATTGCCTGGAATTTCATACTTACTAAAAATAGTATCTCAGAATTCGATGAAATCTCGCTAAGAGCCTGCTGGAAGCACACTGACAACAATGTTAGGCTCAATCTTCAATTTACTGACTTTATTCGACCTCAGACTGACTAGGAAAGATGAAACCCTAATTCTCAGACTTGGTCAAGTTCACGCTTAAATTCACTGACGGGCGCAACCCCTCGAAAGGCGGATAGCAGAAAAGAGACAGAGTGGGAGAGAGAGAAAAAAAAAAAACCCAAGCCAAAAGACCAAAATGGAGCAA
>VDFB02075216.1:30458-81553 GCA_007258455.2 Sequoia sempervirens
CTTAAATTCACTGACGGGCGCAACCCCTCGAAAGGCGGATAGCAGAAAAGAGACAGAGTGGGAGAGAGAGAAAAAAAAAAAACCCAAGCCAAAAGACCAAAATGGAGCAAAAATTAGGGGGTCCCCATCTTGAATGGGGCGATGTGTGGAAAAGGTCACAACAAAACTGAAAGGGTGATATTGGAAGATCTACTTAGAATGTATTGCATGGATCAACAGTACAAGTGGGAAGACTACTTGCCCTAGTGGAATTTGCTTACAACAATTCTTACCATTCCGCAATAAAGATGGCTCCTTTCGAAGCGTTATATGGTTGAAAGTGTCAAACTCCTATAAGTTGGGATAAACTTGAGGATAGAGTGAGTCTTGGGTCAGAAATGTTGGCTGAAATGGAAGAGCAAGTGAGAATTGTTAAGCAAAGGTTGGCTGAAGCTAACGATAGACAAAAAAGTTATGTTGATGCTAAGAGAGTGCCCCGAAATTTTATAGTAGGTGACAAGGTGTTGTTGAGAGTGAAACCTCACAAGAGTTCCATTAAATTTGGAAAGTCTTCCAAATTAGCCCCGCACTATGTAGGACCTTTCGAGATTCTTGAGGAAGTGAATCCGATAGCTTACCGAATTGTGTTGCAACCAACTCTTGCCTTGTTGCATAACATCTTTTATGTGTCATACCTAAAGAAGTATATACCATGTGATAATCATGTGATTGATTGGAATGCTTTACAGGTACAAGACCCCGAAGTGGTAACACTCGAGCCCATCAAGGTGCTCGAAACATGTAAGCTTCGCTTGCGTAACAAGGAGGTTCTGCAGTGCAAAGTCCAGTGGGACCAATATGCAGAAGACTCGGCCACTTGGGAAGACTATGCTGAGATACAGCAAAAGTTTCCACATGTTTTAAATGCATTTGAAAGTACTTGAAAACAATATGTTGTTTGTTTGATTAGTTTATATTGCTACATAAAAATCATCGGGGACGACGATTCACAAGGGGGGTGTTGATATGATTTTTGTGACCGCACCAATCAGCAGAACAAAGTATCCATAGGCTACTCCATTCTCTCTTGATCAAAGTATTTCGTACGCTAAGATTGCGAGAGAAATCGTACGTTCAACTCCAAGGTTCCTACAATGCAATGGAATACCCTTAGTTGGTTTGTTGTGATTTGTTGTTTTCACGAGGGGACTTACACAATTGTTCACAAGTTCATGGCAGCTGACAGCAAATTAATGATGAAAGGGGATTTTCATGTATGAGGCAAATGATTTGGTGATGAGGTATGTGTTTCCTATACTAACCAGAAATGTACTAAATTTAAATAAGTGCAGGGTTTAGAAAGTCTAAGTTCTATCCTAAAGCAAGACGTAGAATCAATCTCAGCAAACCTCAACCAGACTTTGCTTCGCCTCACGTTGGACAACTTATACAAAGTCGATGCAATCTTCAAGGGAGCAGCAAGAAGTTTTCAAGTCGCAATTCAGCATAAAGACACCATCAAGACGACGCATGCCAAGACGTGAATCATAACCGAAGTTAAGCTTATAAAGTTTTCCAATTGACCACACAAGGAAAACTTGTCATCAGCAAGTTGCTAGTGGTATGGATTAAAACGAAGCTGCCTTGATCAAATACCACAATCCACAATTAACATCTACTTGCATGAAAACAAAAAGTACTTTAATTTAAACTACTTGAAGTAGAAGGGGTGAAGAAATCTTGCTAGCTACTCATAACAAAAGACGAAATCACCATCAATGAAAGCTCTTTTTATTATGATAGTTTTCACAACAACTTCTTACAAAGTTCTCAAAGGAAAACTTTCCTTCTCCTTCAAACTAAGCTATGCTAACAAACTATGCTAAGCTATCTCTCTGCTCTAACAGAATGTCTACTCTCTACTCCAATCTAATGTCTAATGAGATACAAATGAGGGGGGATGCCCCTTTTATAGCTAGCCAAGTCCAATGGACGGCTTAGATTACAATCAAATGGAGGGCTCAGATCAAGCCACATCAGCCCTAACCCTAAAAACTGCCAGAATGAGGAGTGGTACAATAAATGAGCCAGAAGATTCCCACTCACTCCCAAAATAGCAAAGGCAATCAATGCCCACTATCAATCATCCAGAAGGTCATCATCCAAAAAGGCATTTCCGTTCTCCTTCTCCTTGACTGCAAAATCAATGAATCTAGCCATCATAGCTTCAACCTCCTGAACTGAGATAGGCGGAATATGATCAAGCTGGAACTCCAATACTATAACTGCCTGCCCATGTCGAGTACAAGACTTTCTCCAAGCTACTAAAGCATCCCGAGTGTTCTGAATAATGCTAGAGAAAGTTGAGGTGTTCTCAAAGTCATTATGAACAAAAGTCTCCACCTCTGAAAAGAAAGGTAGCAGCTTGCTCCTTAAACCATCAGTAGTCACCTCCTCCAAAGTCAATCTCCTAGCAAAGATAGCCTCTAAAGTGTTCAGGACTCCATCAAGAATGTTTGTCATGGCCTTTCTGACTCTGGTCGAATCTGCCTATGCTGCATCAAAGAATCCTCGGCCTATGACAACTGAAGAGTACCAACTGGTGAAGTCATATCTATCACCCTCCTGTATCATGCTTCCCTCAACCAAAGTCTGTAAGGGAGTATGCATCAAAGCCTCCAAACACTGAATAACCTTGCTCTGATAGATATGAGCGTCACCCCAGGCTTGATCAACTGCATCCATCTGTGCAATAATGCTGGAAGCTTGCTAGTAAGCATGGGCAAGATCCTCCATAAACTTTTCTGTCTCAACACGAACGCTAGCAACCCACTTATCTGCTTCTTGTGCCATCTTTCTCAAATCTTCCAAGCCACTAATTGATTCTCTAGAAAACTCGGTTGGAAGCTCAATCACCGGATTCTCTTGACGACAAGGACAAGACAGGTGTTGTATGTAACCAATCAAAGTCTTGTGCTCCTTCTTCAATTTCTTGTGTTTGCCTTCAGTCCGAAGCCATCTATCCTTGAGTGTCTGGTAGGAGCTATCACATTCCTCAATTATTTGTGCTCCTGTGGGGCGACCTAACTCCATGGTGGTGATCACATAATTTTCCGGAACAGCCTCGTCTCAATCACACTCAACCCTTGGCATAGCCACGTGAAGGGTGCGAGAGCCATCCTCATCTATTGAAATCCTCGAAAAATTTCTAGCCCTCTTCTTTGTTGGAGGCGCACTGATTCTACTCAAGAATTCTTCCATCTCAACTGCTGGATCAATTTCCTCAACGGGGCTCCTCCTCATTCTATCTCTGAGCCAATCCGGTACTACTTGTTGTAAGTCGGAAATAACAAATGGCTGCTCATTCCTTGCTTCTTCACGAACTTCTCTAACTTCATCCTGATGAGGCTCATTGACTTCTACAAGCTGAGTATCTCCTGAACCCTAGGCTTCTTGTCCTGTAACTATGTCATCTTCTAATGCCGCCTCAACCTCATGCTGGAAGCGTGTTTCTATGGTCGTTTCTTCATCTTCTTCGTGTTGGTTATCTCTGGTAGGTGCGTTGACACTCTGGCCAACAGATTCTCTTCGTGGTGGCTGATTTGCCTCCTGTAATTCCTGTTCCTTATTCAATATATTTCTCGGATCAGCAAACAATGAAACTTCTTGTATACTTGGAGAGTGTGTTTCCAATGGTGTAGGTGATGCTACCTCAATTCTCGGAGGCTTTGGCTGAACTGGCTCTTTCCTTCGTGACTCTGGAGCTCGAGCAACTTGTTTCTTCTTTGTAGCAGTTGGCGTTCTATGATCTCCCATCAAATTGTAAGTAAGAGGAATCGACCTACTCTTAAGCCTATTTACATGCCTCTCAACCCATCCTCTAGTGAATGTCAGGACCGGTATGCAAAGTGTATCCAAATCCGCAATCTCCGGCTCCGACCAATCTAGAAGTGGGAGTGGCGTATCCCTCACTGTCTCATAATCTGGATGAAGAACATTCATATCCTCATCTACCTGGTCCGGCACGGGAATAATCTCGCACTCCCTAATCATGCTCAAAGGTAATCTCGAAAACATCCTTTTTCTTACCTCAGCTTCATCCAACGCACCAGCCCAGTAATCTTCAATATTTGCCTTATGCCTGAACTCCTCTGACAATATCAATCTGATATTCCTGTGAGGATCATAAAACTTCTTGCTAGTGTGATAAGAAAGGTGGAAAAACTGGAGTTCATTTTCAGCTTCCCTGGCTGCCTATAGTGAAGGACACACCTCATCTGAATTTCCCATGATGATCGGGAAGTCAAGTCCTCCCTTCTTTTTCTTCTGAATCTTATCATAGGCGATGAGTTGCCTAGATATCTCCAACATCAAAATACTATTTGTAGGGTATTTGGGCAACCTATATGGATATGAAGAGAACCCTTACAGTCTAATGTAAGTAAATTTTGGAAATTGGATAAACCAACACCCATACCTTTCTATCAACTCCTGAGCTTCCTTGGAGATCCTATGATGAGTTCTTTGCTGAAGTGATCTCGTTATGTGCATGGTGAAGGCGTCATTGACTCTCTTGTAATGAGATGTGCTCGTCAAGTGCAGCTGCAGACAAGCCTCATGAATCTTGAACTGCTGAGAGCCACACCCAATAGGCTCCTTGTATGATATTCCTTTGTACTTCGTCATACGAGCCAACATGTAGATGATGTATGAGCCCATATAAAATATTTTCGTTCTCCTCAAACTTCGGAGTTGCTCGTGTAAATTATCACTAATCATCACTGCCCAATTAATAAACTCCTTGCCTTCCAACACAAGGTTGATGTAGTAAAACATCCACGGCACAAAGATGAACGCCTGGGGACATCCTCCAACTCTACTAAGCATCATAATCAAATCACAATATTCTTGCTTCAAATCATCCAAGATTATCTACTTTGGCAATTTCGTGCGAGAGGGCTTGGGCTTGTTCATCCAACGAGAGTTTATCATATCAGCACATTTGTCAAATGTAGAAGCATACATACGCTCAACACGTTCTCTCGTTTTGTAGATCATCTTCTCGTGTGAGGGAATTCCAAATGCTTCGCCAATAGCCGCAAGCGTGAGGTTGGCGAACAACTTGCCATTCGGTGAAGTGATAGTCCTTCGCTCCGGGTTGTAGCAATTAGCACACTCCATGATCAACTTCGGACATTGAATTGCTTGTGGAAAACCAACAACTGCATAAAGTCCACTTTTGACAATATTGTGAGAAGTGATCAATGGACGATGGCCTCCAATTCCCATCATTCGGCATTTGAAAGCTCACATATTGAAAGAGCCCAGGTTCGTGTTAGCCAACTTGCCCAGCTTCGAAGAGAATTTTGACTCGGGCAGGAAAGACTTGCTCAGCTTCTTGATCACAGCCTGTCTGGACGCATTTGCCTTGCTGGATTCAGCATTGTTTTCCTTGCCAATCACTCTTACTTCAGCCATTCTGCAAAAACAAAAGATAGTCATCAGCAATTTAACTCAAAAAAATAAAATCACATCGGGGCTGCCAGCAGATTTTCGAAATGAGAAGCTGCAGCACTAAATTTCAACTTCAAACCTCAACTTCTCCTGCAGCAACTTCGAACTTTAAACACTTACAAAATTTTCCTACAGCAAAAACACATCAGCACTTAGAAGAATTCGACCCAAGCTTGCTTTAGCACTTCTTAGCTTCAAATTTATTCCAACACCGAAGCTCAACTTTAGCTTCAACACTCAGCTTTCCTCACATTGCAATCCTTTTCACTTCAGAGCTCAATTCGAACTTGCTAGCTGATGGAGAAAAATGAACAAACTCATAGCTCATATAGCTAAGTCGAATTCTAGAAGGAAGCTAACTTTAGCCAGTTCATTCAAACTCCGGTTTTCCCTCCTCAAGCAGCTGCAACACTTGGCGTCTGGCGTTTGGAATATTTTGACCTTCTAGAATTTCAAAAAGATTCAACTCATGGTATGGGCACATTTAACTTCACTAGCATTTTTAAAACATCTTTTGAAAATATTAAATTCAATTGTATCCCCCTTAAGAAATTCATTCCACCAGCTGAGGCTTTGACATTTTGATTTTATCCATCTCTGGCTCGAGAAGATTACTCAAATTTGATCAAAATCATCTAGTCATTCAACTTCAAATTCACCAGTCAAGGCATTTTATTTTCAACATCTTTTTCTTTCTTGCCTTAGTAAAATTTTAATTTTCCTTAGGAAATTTCATTATTCAAGTGCCCATCAAAAAATCTTCATCTCAAAATCCATGGCGAGTTGTGGAAAATTTTAAAATCAACTCCTTGTCGTAGATATCCAGTACCCAGAAGAAAATTCCCTTCAGAAAGCATCAAATTCATGGGTCTATAGACAAAGGGGTACTTTTAATTTTTGAATTTTATACCTTAGAAAAATATTTTTCCATCAAATTCATCTTCATTCTTCATCTCTGGGCGTATTTTCTTGCTTTGCCTTGACAATTTTCTTCAATCTCATGAAGCTGGCGCATTTTGATGTATCCACTGCCAATTCATACATGCCTCAATGAATTTCATCACCTTCTCTCAAGCTTAGGCGTATTTCTCTAGAGAATGAGAGACTTCAATACTTAGAAAAAAATTATCATCTCCATGAACATGGGCGCATACAGGGGGTCTAGGAGGAATTTTGAACACCTTGAAACTTTCTCATCCATCTTTCTTCAGTCATGGGCGCATTTGAGGGTGTGAGGAGGAATTCCTAACACTTAGAACATTTTTCAAAGAGCTAACACCTTTGGGTGCATATAGCTAGTGGTGAAGGAATTAACAATACTTAACAACCTATTCCTAGAGTCACCTTGAACTTGGGCGCATTTGGGGTATAGAGGAGGAATTCAACGCCTTGAAACTTTCTCATCCATCTAGCAAGTTGGGCACATTTCAAGTACCAAGGAGGAATTTAACACTTGACAACTTTTTCAACATCCTCCTTGGGCGCATTTGGCATGTTGAGGAGGAATTAAACAACACTTTGAATTTTTTCTAGAGCCTTTTCCATCATGGGCACATTTGGCATGTCAAGCAGGAATATCCCAATGCCTTGGTAAACTTTTCCTCACACCTCTTGGAGATGGGCGCATTTTGAGGGTCAAGGAGGAATTTACACTTTGTCTTAGCCATTTTCTCACCCTATCTCTCTCCTTGGGCGCATTTGGGGTGTGGAGGAGGAATTAGCAACGCCTTGAAAACTTTCTTCACCTTGGCTTGATGAGGGCGCATTTAGGGGGTCCTGCAAGAACTTTCTAACACTTAGCAATTTTTCCTTGATGCCTCTTGAGCTAAGGCGCATTTCACTAGGTGCACAGGAATTTTCAACAACTTAAAAACTTTTACTCCACCCACCTTCACCTTGGGTGCATATTGGAGATGGTGAAGGAATTTTTGACACTTAGAACATTTCCAACATCCTTCAAGGCAAGATGACATGGGCACATTTCATGTGCTGAGGAGGAACTTTCAACCCTTTTTGTCTTTTTCCTAGCTCACTTGGGCGCATCTAGGGGGTGGAGGAGGAATTTATTCTTCAACGCCTTAATGCTTCCTCCAGCCTCTTCTACATTGGGCGCATATGCAAGGTGGTGAAGGAATTTCCACAAACTTTTGTCCTTTTCCCTGTCATTTTGGGCCCATTTAGAGGGTCATGAAAGAATTTACAATACTTAGACAAATTTTCTTCATCCTTCTTGAAGTTGGATTGATCTAAAATTTTAATCACAGGATCCTCATGACCTAGTTGATTTGTTCACATTGCCATCTCGTGCTAACTTGCTATTTATAGCATGTTTCTAGAGGTGATTTACTATTTATAGTAGCTGCCTGATTTCAGGACTTCTGCAACTCCATTTAAATTGAAATCTGACTAACATGATCCTCATGGGTTGACTTGCCTGTTCACACTGGCGCCTGCTGCTAACTTGCTATTTATAGCCTGTTTCTGGAGTGCCTTACTATAAATAGTAAGTGCTCAGATTGCCTTCAAATTTCACTAGTGGAATCCTTGAAAGATACTGATTGCAGTGGGATACACCGGTTTTCGGAGATCCCGGCGTTTGACCCCTCATTTTGGGTCCCGAAGCTAGAAACCCTAATTTGACTTACATGTTGCTCAAACGATCTCCATTGACCCCGTTTTTGTTGCGTGTCGCCCTGTTCGTGATGAAGAAGTGTCGGGCAACTGCCGGAGTGATCCTCCTAAAAATAGTAAGTCCCTGAAAAAGTGACCAACTCTGCTTGCATGTCACCTTGCTGCGTAGCTCTTGAAAAACCCATAAAAAATAACCTAACATGCACTGAAAAGTCCTGCATGCAAACCCTAAAAATAGCCTTTGGAGACAACTCTTTGAAAAAGGTCTTGATCCTAGTTTGCATGTTATACCACTGCGAAGCTTTCGAAAAACCCACAAAGAATATCCAAACATGCGTTGAAGACTCCAACATGCAAACCCTAAAAATAGCTTCCAAAGTGAAGACTGCTGAAAGTTATCATCTCATCTTGCATGTTATACCATTGCGTAGGTCTCAGAAAACCCAGAAATATTCTCCAGACATGCACTGAAAAACTTCGCATGTAAACCCTAAAATCAGCCTCTGAAGGTGATACTTGCTAAAAATAGAAAGTTGTCAAATCTGGCTCAAATTTTGCAGACAAGCAGTTTGACGTGTCTTGGATGCAGTGTAACAGATGGAACTTCAAAAGTGCTAAGAAAATGTCCCAAATCAGGTACTTACTAAAAATAGTAAGTTGTCAGAATTCAATGAAATTTTGCTAGGAACCTGCTGGAAGCTTACTGATTGTAGTGTCAAGCTCAAATTTCAAAATATTCACTCCATTTGACTTCAAACTGGACAGAAGAAAGCAAACCCTAATTCTCAGACTTAGCCAAAATTTCAAGTTTAAGCTCAAAGACGAGCACATCCCCGGAAAGGCAGACAGCAGAAAAAGATAGAAAGAGAGAGAAAACCAAAGCCAAAAGACCAAGAACGGAGAAAAATTTAGGGGGTCCCCATTTTGAATGGGGTGATGTGTGAAAAGGTCACAACAGGGGGGAGTATGTTACACCTCAATTGTGTATTTACTATTTACTATTACTATGTAGGGTAAATGTGAATGCAATTTGCTAAGTTACCAAATCGGTTGTTTTTCCTACCGATTCCAGGTATTGGACGTCCTGGAATCGAATACCTCCTAAAATCCCTATAGAATCGGACAAGGTTCGGGATTTTTGCGTCTGAAATGGTTCTGTGTTTTCCTTGCCAAATCTAAATGTTTCCATCATGACATGGCATTTTTGCAGAGATTCTGAGGCATTTGGTGCGGGGATAGAAAACTTTTTGCAACCTTTTCATGTGAAAAAGAACCCGAGGAAACCCTAATGCATTGATTTCTCATTTTAGCTATTGTTTTTTGTTTGTTTTCTTCTACGCAAAAACCGTAACGTGGGCAATTTTATTTCGACATCTCCATATCTACAAGCGTTTGCTATGACTTCTCCAGGCAGGTAGTTGCAGGCACGGTTGCGGGTGGCTGCAGGGAGGCATTTGTTATTGACTTCTCCTTCTCCATATCTCCAGGCAGCAGTGATATCTCCATTACCGTCGGCATGATTTTTTTCGATTGTTTTTTTCTTTTCTAATTTATTTTCTTAATGTTTATAGATTATAGTTATATGTTTATAAATTTATTATTATATTATAAATTTATAAATTATAAATTTTAATTTTAATTTATAATATAGATATTCACTATTCAATATTATATTATTCTTAATTTATTTAATAACATAATATTATATAATACTAATTATATATATTATTATTAACATTATTATATAGTTAGTATTATAAATTTTTAATATTATTATTAATAATAATATATACTAACTATATATAATAATAAAATTATTATTATTATTATTATATAATATATATATATATATATATATATATATATATTTTGGGTAAGTGCTACCAAGGGGGTAGCTCCCATAGTATAAGATCCAAACAAAAGAACAATTTAAAAGTATACCCTTGCCACAAGGGGTGCGCTAGTGCTAACCAAATATCCTACTTGACAAACAGACAACCGTGTTGACCAAATATCCTACTTGACAAACAAACAACCATACAAACACAAGAAACACCACCCACCCAAATGGGTGTAAAACATATCACATGGTTTCATTTTTTCACTTCGGCCAAAGCAGATCCCAAAGACATTGAATGTTTGAATTTAGCAGAAGGAGATTTCTTTCGCTTGACCTCTGTCCAAGCTAGATCAGGAAAACGTGTGGAATTCAGATCCTTGAATTTTCCTTCCATAAGCAATCCTACAGAAGTTGAGTCTGTAGGAAACACCACAGACTTAGAGGACTGTAGGCATGAAATCACTGGATCAATTTCTAGCTTTGCAGCAAGAGAAGGAAGGGCATCACCAACCATAGAACCCACACCCGATGAACACCCAAGAGCAGGGGCAAGTAGAGCACAAGGGGCAGAACTGGGAGACACCACAAGAGTGGCCTTCGAGCAAGATAAGTCGTCCTTTACCTTTGGTTCAATGACATAGTGACCCGAATCAACCCCTATCCACCAAGTGGGAGTATTGATGGCTCCATTACTACGCACACAAGCATGCTTCTTGTTGCATTGGAATGTACTATGAGTTGTTGAAAAACATTTTCTGCATCTGAATGGGATCTTTTCATAATCTACAGGCTGCCTCCAACATTGATCCCCAACTTTCAAAGAGATTTCCTCTGGAAGGCCTTTGTTTAAATCGAATTCAACACATAAGCGAGCACAGGTGGAATTTTCGAAATTGATTGTTTCTTTGGAAATGCAGTGGTATTTGCCCAAACCATTGGCAATTGCTTTCAGACATGCAATTTCCCAAAATTGCAGAGGTAAGTAGGGCAGTCTTACCCAAAGAAAAGTAGAGGAGAAAGACTCTGACCGAGGATCGAAGGAAGGAAACCATGGCTTGATGCATAGGAAGTCGCCTTGATAGAACCATGGGCCAGTGTTCAGAATCAAATCCTTGTCATCCAATGATTCAAATTCGAGAATGAAGAAACCCTTCGCACAAGGATAAATGTAGATTTCATCTTCCATGTGTTCTTTCCAGTTTTTGCTTATCCAAGAGTGCAAGTCACATAATTTTGGCCAAAATTTTGTGAATCTACAAATTAGGGCATGCTCCTTCAAATAATCCTCTCTATCGCGAGCAATGGCTTCAAGACAAATTTTCGGTACAGATTTTGAGCGACGGAAGACAAAAGGGGATGAAACGGCACAAGCAGGGGCACCTAGCGACAAAAGAGAATCATTCGACACACAACCAACCATCGCACCAGAGGCACAAGAACCCAGGGCAGCCTTAAAGTCAAGCCGTTGAGACACAGGTGAAGACTCCGAAACAGGTTTTCCATGAGCGCCCGGAGCCAACACAGACCCCCGCGCCTGCAAAATGGACGCATCCAGAGACTGACGCGGGAAGGATGAACCACCTCAACAATCATTTTTCGTTGCACCACCAGAAGGAATATTGCCAACGACAGACGCATGAAGGGTTCTGGAATTTTTTGGAGCAGTGCAAGCCATTGTGAAGTTTTTTTTTTTAATTGTATAGAGCTAAGTACTATTATATAATATAGTTAGTATTATAAATTTATAATAATAATATTAATAATTTAGTATACAAATATTTGTAATATTATTTATTAATTATGTTATAAAAAATTATATTAATAGATTATTACATTGTATATGTATATATCTATGATTTTTATATGTTTGTTGTACGGACATACCCAAACGTACACACCCCCAAAAAAATTTTTTGTCGTACCGGCGTATTGTACCCACATACCCGTACTTGTACCCATACTCGATTCGGCAACTCAGGTAATTTGAATTTTGAATGAGAATAAATTGTGCTTGCACTTTGTTATCAATGAATTATGAATGAATGTTATTTCATTTAATGATATGTGAAGAAATGCATACATGTGAAATAGATGGTTATTGAATTAGATATTCTAACTATGGAGATATATTATGTGTAATGCATATTTTGTTGAACAGCTGACTACCGTGGGAATGTGTTAGTTGGATGCAGGTATATGTTCAATCCTCCAAGTGCGAGGGGAAGTATCTGTAAGAGTTGTTGATGAACTCGAGCACCCAGGATCACCTGCAAAACCAAGATAAGCCTTCCACACGAGAGCAGCAAGAGATAAAATGTTGGAATATAGTGCAATAACAAAATGATGTTATTATCACACACTAAATGATACAATATCCCTCAACTCTCCCTTGAATTGATCGAGCTGATATGAGCTCATCTGGACTAGATAGGAGGGAGAGGTGAGTGCAGAATATATAGCAGAATATGGGCAAATAATTCCAAGAGGGGCAATAACTCCCAAATAACCAAATTAGGTGGGAGTTATGCTACTTGGAAAATGCCAAACATGTGGCATAACCTACTCAAAAAGAGACAGATAAGTGGTTTTGTGAGGTGGCATATAAGGCCAAAAGAGGGTGTGAAACTCAACCACCCAAGTGTGAGTGGGAGCAACACATGTAATTGATGGATTATGCCACATGTCCTCACATGAACCACATCTCCTATAACCTAAGGTATGCTTAATAATGTGTAGGAAAAATAATATTAAAAAACCTACACTAAAACCCTCCCTTAAGCATAGCTTAGGTGGGTGAAAGGATGAAATAATGCAAAGATGGGTCTCGGCTACGAGGCCATGTTAGGTACCCATGTACAATGATGAAATCTCTCAAAGATGAGAAAGAGAAAACCCGTAGGACAAAAATCTCCCCCAAGAGAGAATAAGAAGAGAGACCATATAGTCCCCAAATATAGAATCTCCTGCATTGTTGGTGAATGCTCCACACAAGAAGCTGAAGATGATCCAAGATCGCCGAACAATATTCCTCCCCTTAGGAAGAAAGAAAACCAAGGATGTATGCAGGATATCTTCCCATTCCTGAAAGGAAAATGAAGGAAGAATGATGAAAATGTATGAAGTCTCTGAACTCTGCTCAGGTGTCTCCATGTCGATGTCAAAAGATGTCTCCATCAAATCAGGTGTTCTAGGCCACATTGCAGAAGATGACAATCTAGAACCTAGTGGAGATGGATGTAGAACAAAATTGAAGACAAAAATATCTCCTCTGAAGACAAAGGCGTCTCCTCCAAATGGTGCTCAATAGTGACCACAGTCATGTCAAACTGTGAAGAATGATCATGTGGGTAAAGAACAAGAGGGTCAAAAAGTTTCCCCTCAACATCTAAAGAAGACGAAGCAACTTCATCAAAGAGAGGATGAATACTATCAATAATGTCTTCTAAATCTACAATATGAGACTACACGAACAAGTCTGAAATCCCTGTCAAGAAGCCATCACAAGTAGCCAAGTCTGAAAGACAATGTATGTCCTGCTGTACTGAATCACAAGGAGCCAAAAATGTTGGATCACGAGCATCCTCAGGTACAACAATAGATGAAGGAGATGAGATCTTAGTGCATGTCATATGACTACACCTATCATCCCCCATTGTGTTCTCAAAACATGATGAAATAGATGATTCTTCCAATGCTAGAATAGAAGAGCCCTCAGCCTCAAGATGTTGACTCATAGATGAAGAAGATGATACCTCTAAATCTGGATTAGGAGCCATAGAAACTGAAGTCTCAATAGATGTCTCTGTAGGAGGAGAAGATTCTATGTCATCAAAACTACCATACCTTTCCCAATTAGAAAGTGTTTCAGTTGTTTTATCATCAATAGGTCGAAACTCTGCAAGTGGAACAAGACAATCCGCAAGAGGATCCTCTGGGAATGGAGGTTCATTCGAGTCTCCATACATCTCCCAAAGTTTGGTCATAAGGTCATGAGGGATCTCAATACCATCAGTGACCATTTGTGTATCTATATCACAACTACAACCAATTACTCCTAGGATATGTTCTGTTTTTAAGTCCCACACAACTCTCTTCCATTTTGATGAAGGTTTAGGAACCAGTCCATAGAGATATGGCAAAAGATTAAGCCACCTACAATGTGTTGGGATTCCATCTCGCCAAGACTTAAAGTTCCATCGATTTAACCTTATTACAGCAGGATGTGTTTTGATTCCCATATTAAACTCCTATACTTTAGTCACACAATAGACAAATCAAGAGACATAAGCCAGTTTAAAGGCCAAAGATTACCCCCCAAAATTCACTCAATCAATGATCCCCCCCAGAAAAATATGATGGTGGCACTTTATAATTAGTGCATTTACAATTCTGGAGTTGTTTTCCAGAGTTTTACAATGTCCAAAATTGGACCCAAATACTGAAAGTACAAAATAATCTTAAGATTAAGAACCTCAAAATAGCACCAATATGTAGTGCTCGGAAAAATATCAACTTTCAAAAAGGGAATCACCTCAATCCAAGGTCATATGTGAAAGTTATAGCCGTTTGAAGTTCCAAAAACGAGAACTGTCCTTCAGATCTGCTGATAAAATTGATTTTCTAGAAAATCCGAATCACTTGAGCAAAAATGGATCACACCACTGCAAAGCCTACGAAATTCTACCCCAAATCAAAAAAAAATTGCTCTGAAAAAAGAGCTCGTATGACTAAATTATGGCCCTCCAAAGATTGACTGCAAAATCAAAAATGCAATTGGAGAGGGGGTCTGCTGAAATGTTTTGATTTAGTTTTTGAAAAATATGTAACGTGCATGCAGAAACTAGCAACGACCCAGATGGTTTTTTTCTGCTACGAACAAAACCCAGATGGCGGATTTTCTTAAAAGTATACAGAAAATGTGGATCTAGTGTAAAACAAACACCTTTAGCAACATAAAACGACCCCAACAACCAAAAAACGACATGAAAAGGTAGAATCAGCTACTTAAGACAAGCAAAGGCATGCTGCAACCTGCAATACTAATTAAAACACTCACAAATCTCTCAAATTTGAGAAGGGGCTTGCAGATCTGACACTCTGATACCATGTAAGAGTTGTTGATGAACTCGAGCACCCAAAATCACCTGCAAAACCAAGATAAGCCTTCCACACAAGAGTAGCAAGAGATAAAATGCTGGAATATAGTGCAATAACAAAATGATGTTCTTATCACACACTAAATGATACAATATGCCTCAACTCTCCCTTGAATTGATCGAGTTGATATGAGCTCATCTGGACTAGATAGGAGGGAGAGGTGAGTGCAGAATATATAGCAGAATATGGGCAAATAATTCCAAGAGGGGCAATAACTCCCAAATAACCAAATTAGGTGGGAGTTATGCTACTTGGAAAATGCCAAACATGTGGCATAACCTACTCAGAAAGAGACAGATGAGTGGTTTTGTGAGGTGGCATATAAAGCCAAAAGAGGGTGTGAAACTCAACCACCCAAGTGTGAGTGGGAGCAACACATGTAATCGATGGATTACGCCACATGTCCTCACATGAACCACATCTCCTATAACCTAAGATATGCTTAATAATGTGTAGGAAAAATAATATTAAAAAACCTACACTAACAGTATCACTTAGGAGATCTTGGTCGTGTAACCAGTAACGTAACCTAATTGAGCTTACACACACACTCACAGTAGAATGGTTGAGTCAAGTTGTTATGTGGGGAATTGGTAAGTCATCCTTAGTATGAGTGTTTGCATTATAAGGGTCATGACTACTGTGGAGTGCATTCTTGGATGATGTTTATATGTTTAGAGCTTACGAGTTCTTCCTTATATTACTATGCTTGTATTGATGAGGTGAACACACGTGGGATGTATGTATAAGTATACATATCCATGTTGACGATAGACCATACGCATGAAGGAACACGTACACGAGGGTACATAGGTAGACGTACCTATGCACGCTTATGAACAGATTGCTTATGAGCATGGAGCTATCAAATGGACAATATGACATGAATGTGTATATGTATTAATACACCACACGTCTATTCCCTATCAACACGATGGTAATTGTGTATGTGCTTGATTGTGCAACCGAATGTGTATATATATATACATATATTCATATGTATACATGTATCAATACATATGTATGATGGACAAATGGAAATGTCCATACGGATGTATCAGTATATGTATACATGCGTATACATGTACATAGAGGAATACATATATATATATATACAATTGATATAGTTATTATTATCATGTGAATGCTAGTTGTTCGTATTCATTTATATATCAAATGTATACATACTTGATTGACATGGTGTATATATATATGTATATGTACATTTATAAATATATGAGATGCTTTGAGGGCCAATTTATATATATGAACATAGGCCGATTTGTATATAAGATATGAAAGTATTTAAAGGCCGAATGAAACATATGTTGACATTGGATAAAGGTTGAACTATATGGAAAGTATTGTACAGCAATAAAAGGTCAATATGGGATAAAACCATAAGTCAATACTATTGTAAATGCAACTTTGAATTTTTAAACAGCGAATTACTCTAACTTGGGTGCTATAATACCAAGCGATGGAATATTTATGAGCTGTTGTATAAAGTGTAAAGATGCATAATAATAAGAGAAACGTACAGCAAGATAGGAAATGGTCAAAAACACCTTTTGAGCACTATTTTGAAGGGCGAATCATCTTTGATCTGTTGCCATTTGAAACTATGATTAAGTTAAACATAGTGTAAGTGTTGCTTGTAAACTGCAGACTGTTTCAAAGAGAATAACCGCGCCAAAGTAATAGGAGGTTGGCTGCATACTTGGTGCCAAATTATGAAGTTTTATATTCTGTAGAAGTCCATTTTGGTTTGCAATTTGACTGTCATCATTTTAACATGAGCACATTTAAATAAAACTTTTTCTACTGTCAAGTAGAAGGTTGATCTGTAGCATTTTGTGATGAGTTTATAATTAGTTTGCTGCCACCTTTTAGCTGAGTATTATGAGTCAACTTGCATGGAGAGAGCGGTCATTCCGCATGCCTTTTCTATAGGCTGCAAAAGCTCCTTTTTTTGTATAAATAGAGAGGCTAGTACTCTCATTTAGACGCACTTCTAGTTTGCAATCTTATTCTACTAATTTACTCTTCTGCATTATTCTGTGAGAGCTGAGAGATAATTTGAGAGAGTTGTGAATTACTTTGTGAGAGTGCTGCATTATTTTGAGAAAGAGGCTTGCTTTGGGGTTGATAAAGTAAAGCTAGGAATCTGTTGCAGGAAAGTTGTGCATCAAGTCAGTCAATTGGTTAAAGCGTGTTACAGGCATGAGGATCTAGTCTCCTCTTATTTTGCTTTTATTTATGAAAGTTTGTGAATTAAATGCTTTATTTAAACTACTTGAGATTACTTGCATTAGGGAATTATAGCATTTGCTTTGGAAAGGAAAAAGAAGTTTTATGCTTTTCGGTGAAAGTACTTGTAATTACTCCATAATAGGAGGGAATGTTTGTCATAGGTATTATTATACTAGATATGATTAAACAAGGTTAGCTTATGGGATTATTCATAGCTAAGTTATTTGATTGAATTAGATAGCTTGTAAGTTACACCTGGGATTTGATTATCCATTGAAGGGGGCGTAACTTGTATTTATGCTTTGTGAGTAGAAATACCATTAAGTTTGTGGGAAAGGGAATAGGTATTTATGGGGTTAATGATTACCCATTGGAGGAAATTCTTATGCATAGATTATAGTGGCCCAAAGTCAAATCGAGCTTGAATAGTGTATGTGAGCAGGATGACTATCACTCGAAGTACTAAGTGAGAACACTTTGGCCAAAGTAGTGTGAATGCCTTTGGCTCCACTGTCAATTCATTGTGTCCCTGTAGTCCATGCTAGTTCCAGATTGTAGAGTTTAGAAGTTCTAGTCATGTAGGACACAACGCTAAGCTCCGGAATGGTTGTCGTACAAGGTTGCTCCACCAATATATTTGTTGAAGGGTAGTGTTGGTGTACGTTTTATCATCCACCGAACACACAGAATAAAATGTCCAAAGACACTCTATCCTTTCTTGAAAAACCACCGTGTATGCTAAGATTGCGAGAAGATCATATGGCGATTCCAAGGTTTCTTTTGTCAGGTCTTGACGTGTGGATAAGCTCAATGGGCGTTGTGATTTGCTGGTAATAAACAAGGGGACTTACATTTAAAGGAATTTTGACAAGTTTGGGACTTAGGCGGATTTATCATTAAAGGCTCTCAATTAGGACTTCAATTTAGATCTCAAAAAAAATAGCAAAAGATAAGGGTTTAGGGGGATCTATTCTACGCCTAAGAATTTAAGAGACAGTAAAGATCCGGTGAAAGGGATAACCTCACTTTGTTTCGCCTCCCTAGGACAACTTACGCAAAGTGGGTGCAATCTTCAAGGGGTGTGATAATGATTTTCAAGCCTCGAATGAGACCGAAGTTAAGAATCCACAATTATAAGCTTAGGCTAACTTTACACATCGAATGCAAATCATCCATTCGAAGAAAGTATGAGCAATACTTCACCATTGAATCTATACGATCAATCTCTCATTCACTTAACCAATATTCAAAAGCAAATTCTACTTAACTTAATGCTAACTCTAATCTATGGCGGAAGAAGATATGCAACCTCCCTTACTACTTGACAATAAAAGTTATTCAAAGCAAATCATGCATAAGAGCTTTTATTATCGGAAATAGTCTCAATGCAACAATCTCATATACTGTCTCCACACAAATGAAAGTGAGAGATCACCAGTTTAAATAGAGTTTCAAAAATCAAATGAAGGGCTGAGATTAAAACAATATCGACGGCCAAGATTATTACAACTCAACCCTAATTAGGGTTGCCCAAAATAACATGAGTTATCAATCAGTAAATAATCAGTAACAGGCAGTGAAGTGGCAGTTGGAGCTATCATCAAGGAGAGGCGTCTCTATCTGCTTGGTCAGCATTGCACTCGACGAACTTGGACATGACTGCGATAACCTCCTCCATCGTGACAGGCGGCAGCATGTTAATCCGGAATTCTAACCCATCCAAGTTCTCAGCACACTTGGCGAATGTGCTTGCCCAATCCGCCTCCTGCTTCACAAAATCATTTCGGATGGTCAAGAGACTTGCCACTTTCGCGAAGTCCTGTCTCAGAATTGGTCCAGTAGCCGAGAAGAAAACCTCCTGAACCTTACGTTTCAACCTCTCTAGCTGCATGTCGTTTTCCCGAACAATCTCACGGTCGAACACCTCTGCAGCTGTCATATAAATTTTCTCCCAGATTTCTTTTACCTGCTTCTCAATTCTGAGCCCATCTGCCTTCACCTTTTCTAGAATTTCTCTCCGTATAGTCACTGCCCAAAACCAATGGTGAAAATCATACGCTGCTCCTGCAGCAATCACCCTTCTTTCAACCAACTCCTCCCTTGGAGTGCCCTTCAGGACCCTAAGGCTTGGAATAAGCCTCTCCTGCATATCTGGAATACATTCCCATGACTCTGCCATATCAACAAGTCTGGAAAGAAAAGAAGAAGTTTGCCCATAGGCAAGTGCCAACTTCTCCATGAACAAGGCTGCCTCAGTGCCTTCGCTTGTCATCCATTCCTGAGCCTCCTTGGCTGTGACCATCCCGTGCTCTACATCCTTGGCTATTTCCTGTGAGTGATTAAGGAGAGGAGGAGCTACCGAATCACCCTGATTAAGTGGCTGGGTCAGATGCCATATGTATTCCTTCAGGCATTCAACTTCCTGTTGTGACCTTTTTCACACATCACCCCATTGCAAATGGGGACCCCCTAATTTTTGCTTCGTTTCCGTCCTTTGGCTTGATTTTTGTTGTTTTCCCGTTGTCTCTCTTTTCTGCTATCTGTCTTTTCGGGGATGTGCCCGTCAGATGTAAGAGTTCGGCTAAGTCTGAAAATTAGGGTTTGTACTTTCCTGGTCAATCTAAGGTCAAACGAGGTGAATAAATTGAAAACAGGGCTCAACATTGTTGTCAGTATGCTTCCAGCAAGTTTCCACTGAAATTTCATCAAATTCCGGCAACTTACTATTTTTAGTAAGTGTGTAATTCCGAGCATTTCCTCAGCATTTTTGAAGTTTAAACCACACTGCATTCAGAACACATCAAGCTGCTCGCGTGCAAAATTTGAGCTGAAACAGACAACTTACTATTTTTAGCATTCCAGCTTCCAGAGCAAATTTCAGGGTTTATATGCAGAGTTTTTTAGTGCATGTTTGAGGAGTCCTTCTGGGTTTTCTGAGACCTTCGCGATGGTATAACATGCAAAGTAAGATAATGAATTTCAGAATTCAGTCTTCCAAGGCTATTTTTAAGGTTTGCATGTCTGCATATTCCTTATGGGTTTTTCGAGAGCTTCGCAGCGATGTGACATGCAAATGGAGATGATCACTCATTCAGGAACTTACTATTTTTAGCAGATGCATCCCTACAGCCGCCTCCCAGCACTTCAGAATTACAAACTGATCGCAATGCAACAGAAACGAGGACGAACGGAGGTCATTTGGTATACATGCAAGTCAAATTAGGGTTTCCAGCTTCGGGACCCAAAAAGAGGGGTAAAAAGTAAGAATTTTCGAAAACCGGTGTATACCACCACGATCAGCATCTTTTAAGCTGTCCGCTGGTAAAATTTGAAGGCAAACGGAGCACTTACTATTTATAGTAAGTCATTTTAGAAACTGGCTAAAAATAACAAATCAACAGCAAACGCTAATGTCAACAGGCAAGTCACGTGGTGAGGAGCATGTCATTTGAATTTCAAATCAAACGGAGTTGTGGAGGTATCAGAAACAAGCAGTTACTATAAATAGCAAACCACCTTCAGAAATGGGCTAAAAATAGTAGGCCAACTCAGAATAGCAATGTCAACAGGCTAACGGAGTCATGAAGATCTAGTGTTCAAAATTTCAAAGCAATCTGAGCCTCTGAGATATGAAAATCAAAGGACTTACTATTTATAGTAACGCATGGAGAAGCTGGAGACCTTGGGAAAAATATTCTAAGTGTTCATCCACCCCCAGGGGTAAAATGCGCCCCCACATGCAAGATGGCTGATAGAAAAATATTCTAAGGCATAAGTTCATTCACCTCATGCCTCCATTTGCGCCCTCTTCAAGTAGATAATTTGAAAAAATCTCTTAAGTGTCGAGCTTTGTCCTCCTGCCTAGACAAAATGCGCCCAGCTTGCATTCAAGGCGTTTGAAAAAGTTTCTAAGAATAGGAAATATCCTCCTCACCCATCAAAATGCGCCCACTTTGAAGGAGTTGATAAAAATCTCTAAGTGCCAAATTTCATCCTTCTCCCATGCTCAAATGCGCCAAAGTTAGAAGAAAGCTACAAGAAAGTCAAAGGAGTCAAAGGGTCAAATGCTTCATCCTCCTGCCACTATCAAATGCGCCCACCTTAAGTCAAGCATTAAAAAAAAAAAATTTAAGTAAGAGTTTTGTTCTGTACCCCATGCTAAATGCGCCCAACTCAGCCTCGAAGAAGACAAATTTTAATCCACTTCACCATGGAGAATGCGCCAAGTCTAGGAGGAGTTAAAGACAAGTCATGGCGTCATAAAGTTTCATCCTTCACCATGTAAAGAATGCACCCAACTTCACAAGTTTCAAAGCTGGTCAAAGACGTTGAAATGCTAATCCATCTACACATAGAAAATGCGCCCATCTTCTTGAGCATGCAATATGCGCCCAAATGAGGGCATGTGAAGACAAAATATGGAAGAAAGTCAAAGAGGCGTTGGAGTTATTCCTTCCACATGTGCTAAATGCGCCAGGCTATGAGATGATGTGAATAATAAAATATGCTAAGTACACCAAGGTGGAGGTAAGTTAAGGATTGAAGAGCTTAAGGCGTTGGAAGCTTATCCACCTCACTATGCAAATTGCGCCCAAAAGTTCATAATGTGAATAAAATGTGCTAGGCGTTGGAGTTTGAAACATCCTCTTGTAAGTGTAAAATGCGCCCATCTTGGAGTATGCTAGGAGTATTCTACAATACATAGGAAATGCGCCCAAGGCATTCAGGAAAGAAAATTTTTCTAAGTGAATTGAAATAAAATTTCCTCAGGCAAGATGATTGAGATGAATAAAAAATTTCTAAGGCAAAAAAATTCAAAAATGCTAAGTGATTTAAATTTTTTCTAAGGAGCAAAATGTTCTTCCTTAGGAAAAACGCCTAAGTCTGGTGAAGTGATGAAATTTTCTTGAAACACGAGTGAAATTGCCGGAGATGAGGTTAGATGATGCCAGCTGCACAGGGTCTGCGAGAAATTTTCAAGTCAGAGCAAGAAGTACTCACAAGAATGAAGAAATGGATTAAATTTCATGAGGAATTATTTTTCTAAGGTTCAAAATTCAAGAAAATTAAATGAACCCGTTCGTTGTATACCCATGAATTCGACAAGTTTTGAAGAAAATTTTCTTCTGGGTATTGAAAATTGTCGACAAGGAGTAGATTTCAGTGTCTTCTGCACTTCGCCAAGTAGTTTGAGATGGAGAATTTGATGGGCACTTAAACAATGAATTTTCTAAAGGGAAAATTTGAGAAATTCTCTAAGGCAAGGAATAAAATGTGTTGTTGACATAAAAACGCCTTGGTGGATGAATTTGAAGTTGGATGCCTAGATAATTTTTGATCAAATTCCTGATGAAACATTTTGCTCGAGCCAGAGTTGGATGACATGTCAGCCGGAAAAGTGAAGAAGATGCAGTTGAAGCTAGCACTTTCAAAGATGATTTTAAGAATGCATCTCTTTAATACGCCCTGGAGGAAGATGAAATTTGTCTAAGGCATTAAAATTTGATGCACAGGTGTTATATGCCCCAGCCTACAGATCATGAAGAAAGCAAAGTTGGCTAGGAAAAAATGATGAACCACTCAAACATTGAAGTGGGGTAAATTTATATTATGAAGTGTTTTGATGCTTTTCTTTTGTTTGTTTTGCAGAATGAACATTGGGGCGAGGCATGATGACTGAAGAAGATGAAGCAAGTACTCTAAGACTACATTTCAACCTCAAAGGAAGAAAAGTTGCGAGAAATGGCTAAGTGTTGAGACTTAGTGACAAAGAAGAAATGTTTTCAAAACTCAAGATGGATAAAAGAATGGAAGCCCAAGCAAAGTTGAGGAACAACGTCAAGAAGAAGATCAAGAACAGTGTGAACGCATTTCAAAGTTGGAATCTTCTAGAAGGACGATGGACATTAATGGCTCATTTATTACCCCACCCCTCTTGGTGGCGGTTTTTAGGGTGAATCTTGTTTAGGGCTGAGGTGGCACAATCTGGGCCATCCAGCCGATTGTAATCTGAGTCGTCCGTTGGACTTGGCCAGCTATATAAAGGGGGAGTCCCCCTCATTTGTATCTCATTAGCTTAGAGTTAGACGGTAGACATAGAGTAGAGGGACAACTTAGAAGTAGCTTAGTATAGATTGATAGTGTAGTTAAAGAAGAAGGAAAATTTTCTTTTGAAAACTTTTGCAAGAAATTGTTGTGTAAAACTTTCATAATAAAAGATTTTTCATTGATGGTGAAATTCGTCTTTGTTATGGATAGCTAGCGAGGTTTCTTCATCCCTTCTACTTCAAGTAGCATAATTTCATTTTCATGCAAGTAGATGTTAGCTGTGGAATGTAGTGTTTGATCTAAGCAAGCTTCGCTTATCCATACCACTAGCGGGCTCACTGATGGTGTGTTCGCCTTGTGTGGTCAACTGGAAACGTTGTGGGCCTAACTTCAATCATAGTTTGAATGATGGTATGCGTTGTTGTAATGGTATCTTCATGTCAAGTGGTGGTTTGAACATCTTTAGTCATCTCCCCTGAAGATTGCACCGACTCCGTGGAAGCTGTCCGAGGCGAGGCAAAGCGAAGTTTGGTTGAAGTTTGCTGAAGTTGATCTCCATATCCCACACTTAGAATAGATTTAGACTCTCTAAACCCTGCAACCACTTTAAATTCAGTACTTTCTGGTTAGAATAGGAAACTCGCGCTTCATTGATAAATCTGTCAAATTGTGAAAACCCCCTTTCCTTAGCTATTGAACAATTTCGTAAGTCCCCTTGAAATACCAGCAAATCACATCGAGCCAACTGAGACTATTCGCATTGAAAGAACCTTGGAGTTGAACGCACGAACTCTCTCGCAATCTTAGCATGCTGGATACTTTGATCAAGAGAGAATAGGGTAGTCGTTGGCGACTTTATTCTGCGTTGGTGCGGTCACAAAAAACACATCAACACTTCCCTTTTATACTCCTTTTTCGCCACTTCTTTTTCCAATCTCGCTTTAACAATTGAGACGGAATTGTCTAGTTCCTCCACTTCTTGACCTTTTGTGGTTAGGCCAAGATCTATGGTGGTTATGGCATACTCTTGAGGAGTGATCTCATCCTATGGCTTGTCTACTGTCGGTACTGCGACGTGTATGGAACGACTGCCTGCCTCGTCCCGCTGAATAGTGGAAAATTTCTTGGCCGGCTTCTTAATTGCAACCTGTTCCAACCTTGCCAAGAAATCCGCAGTATCATCTTCCTCTTGGGCTTCCTCTAGTGCCTGGATCTTCATCCTTTCTATCAGCCAATCCGGGATGGTAGGCTGCTCGATTCCATCTTCTACCTGAACATCCTCCTCATTTGGAACATCCACTACTTCTCTGAGAGCGGAAATCATTCCCTCTTCGAAGTCATTATGTCAGACTTCCATCTCATTATCTAAACCCAGTATTTCCATGCTCGTAGGTGATGAGGGCTCCTCGTCATCCAACTGAATAGGCTCATTGTTCTCTTCTTGAACTGTAGGAGGTACGATCATTTCAACCAAGGATTCATCAATGGTGGCCACCAGCTTGTCAATATTTCGGGATGCTGCAGAACGAGATGGTTCTCCCTTCTGTCTTTTCTGAATAGGCTCTACACTTGGAACTACTTCCTTCCTTTTCTCTCCAATCTTAGCCAAATCCTGATGGGATGCGCCAGCATTGGAGGAATACGATTCTGTCTCGCACAGTAAATCATACGTGAGCGTTATTCTCTTTTGTCTCATCTCCTGGACATGATGGTCAACCCACCACTGAGAGTATTTGGTCACTGGTCTCATCAAGGTTGCCAAGTCTGAGTGCTCAAGCTCTGACCACCTTACGAGAGGAAGAGGTCGGCTTTCCTCAAAGCGTGGCTGGATATAGTTTCCATTGTCCTGCAACTGATCGGGTACCCAACAAAGTTCAATTGCCCTCATGAAGTCAACTGGCATTCTGGACCATAATCTCCTAACCTCATATTCATCAGCAGCGTTTGCCCAGAAGTCCTCCAGTTCCACCCTGTGCTTGTACCTTTTCCCATCCACTGTCCGGATGTGATGATGTGGGTCAAAATTGGCCCTGGACTTGTAGGCCATGAACGGGTACCACTGGATTTCCAACCTGGCGCCCTCAGCGGCCTGCACTGACGGACAGGATGCTAACATATTCCCGATGAAAAATAGGAATGTAGCAGATGCCTTCTTGGTCGGCCTCTGGATGTTTTGATATTCTTCTAGCTGCCTCAGGACTTCGAGCAAAATCATCCAATTTGTCGGATAAATGGGCAACTTATAGGGATTTCCAGTAAATCCCTGGATCCTGACATGTAAATTTTGGAAACTAGATGAACCAAGATCCGTATTTATTGATCAAACTTTTTGCCTCATGACTCAGCCTTTGATGCACTCCTCCTTGAAGTGCTTTGGTAATGTGCATTAAGAAGGCATCGTGCACCCTTTTGAAATGGGACTTCTCCTTCAGCTGGAGTTGTGGGTAGCAATCATAAGGTCTGAGTTCGTTTTCTCCGCTGCCAACTTTGCCCTTGCAAACTAGTCCTGGATATTTATATGACCTGGCCAATAAGTAGACAATATACGAGCTCATGTGAAAAGACTTAGTCTCTTCCAAATTGACCAACTGCTCGTGAAGATTGTTATTTATCATTCAAGACCAATTGAACATTTTTACGCCAAAAGTGATTTCATCTATGAAGTAGTACATCCAGCTCTCGAAAAATGCACCTTGAGGGTTGCCAACTATTCTATTCAGCATCAAAATGATGTCCCCATAGTCCTCTTTAAAGTCCGTCCGACGTGGCCTTTTAGGCATCTTCTTTATTGATGGTTTAGGTTTATCCAACCATGCCTTGTTAACATTTGTGGCGCATAAATATGGTTGACTGTCATACAAATGCTTAGTCTCCTCCTTGGTCTTATAGATAGTCCGAGAATGTGCTGGGATGCCGAAAGTTTCCTGAATTGCCACCTCGCTCAAGTGTGCCAAAATTCTACCGTCAGGTGCAATGATCTGCCTCTTCTGAGCATCATAGTTGATAGCACATTCTACCATCAATTCTGCACAATCCATCGCAGGCGGGAATCCAGCTGCCTGAAATATTCCATTTCTCACCATTCTTCTGGCAATTGGTGTTGGAAGTCCGTTCTGCCCATACATTCTTTTCTTGAACTCTTCGAAGTCGACATGTCCCAGATCGGTGTCTGCGACATTTTTCCATTTTGAATTTATTTTCGATTCTCGCTGGGCACCTTTGCTGGCGAACTTCATTGCTACCTTCTTTGATGATTTGCCCACCGTGGTCATCAACCTGCAGTCAAAATATTAACATTAATACGGAGACTTTTTAAATAATTTATTTTCATGCCTTGGGTTCGAAAACTTTGCTTTCAACTTATTAAATAATTAAATTCCTGCGAAAAAGCAAGCTGAAAGTAAATGGGTGAAGTTAAAATTCTAGCTAGAACTTTTGCTAAGATGAAAAAGACAGAAGAAGAAAGGCGAATCTATTCAACTGAACATCAAACCTCAGTAAAAGACTTCCGGCTGCAAATCAGATTTAAACTCTGATAATTTACTCAAAAAGCAAGCGATGAAGTGTGCCCCTATTGCACAAAAGAATTCGACTTTCAGTAATTAAATCTTTTCCTTTCTCGAGAAAATTCTTCCTCAGCATAAAATTTCTTCTTCCTCTGGGAAATTCGATCTTGCCTACTGAATAATTGACTGCCTTAGAATTTCGAAAGAGATTAAATTTCTCTTCAGCTGTGTGTGAAAAATGAGTTGCTGAAACTCATTATAATGCTGAAGAGCTTGATTTGTTTTAGCAACTGCCTTCTTCTTTCTCGATCTCGATTTGTTTTCACTGGTTCAAACAGGCAAGTTTCCTTTATTTTTCGAAAAGAATCCATGTCGAGCTTATCCAGGCAAATCTCTTTGATTTTCAAAAATTCGATTTTTGCTTAGATATTTATCTTTATTTTTCGAATTTTAAAAAACACATTAAATATTCAATTAAATTCGATTTTTTTTTTCAACTTTAAATTCATGGCGAATTTAATTTTGCCCATCGGATTTTGTCTTTGTCCGGCGCAATTTATTTTCTTCCGACTTGCGTCTGGCGAATTTAATTTAGTCCAAGGCATTTTAAATTTCTGAGTATTGGAAATAAATTATTAAAATATTAAAATATTTTAATTTATTCCAACTCGTTCGTTTTGGACCCATGGCTATTTTGATTTTCTCTTCGTTTTCTTTGGCTAAAAGTTTATTTTCCAATTTTATTCCCAATTTCGTCTAGCCATGTCAAAATTTTAGCCATTTCGTCGATAAATGTTATGCCAAATCCTCATTTTTCCCTGCCATGGCGAACTTTTAATTGCACCGGGCATATTTTCTTCTGCCAAAGTCAACTTTTCTCTTGCTCGGATGAATTTCTCTAGGCAAAGTCTTTGTCTGGATGCCTTTATTAGGAAAATTTCCTTGATGCTTGACAAATTTTATCTCTTCTGGCCAAGGGCGAGCTTTCCTACCTCTTTGCCTTGTGCATTTTCCTCTGTGCACTTAGCCAATTTTATAACATTTTCTCCATACTTAGGCGAATTTTAATTTCTCTTCCATTTTCATGCTAGGCACACTTCATTTTTTTTTCTTTGCCTTGGCCTAGGCGGACTTTCCTAAGTCTTTTCCATCTTTCCTCAAGGTATGGCGAACTTTCCATAGCACTTGCCTTTCAAATTTAGCACTTTACCTCTTGAACATGTTGCAATACTTAGCCAAAATTTCGATTTTCCATCCTTTAGGCCTCTATACTTACGCAAATTTTCGAATTTCTTCTTCTAGGCATCAAACACTTAGTGAAATTTTCAATTTTTTCCTTTCCACATGCCTAGGCGGACTTCCCAAGGCATCTTCCAAGTGAAGGCGGACTTCAAAGGCATCCTTCCAACTTCTTCCAAGTCAAGGCCGACTTCACAAGCATCTTGGACAAGTGAGGGCGGGCTTTAGAAGGTCTTGGACAAGGTATGGTGGACTTTAAAGAGTCTCGGACATCATCTCCTTATAGCTGGGTGGACTTTAGATGACCTTTGCCAAGTCTAGGAGGACTTTGGAAGGTCTTAGACAAGGCTCCTCAAGGCTGGCGGACTTTAGATGGGTCTAGACATCTTCTCTTTGTGGCTGGGCGGACTTTCCATAGTCCAAGCCATCCTTCCTCAATCATGGCGGACTTTCCTACCTCTTGGCACTTCTCTCTTTGTCCCTCATTTTAAGGACCAGCTTCTTTACCTTGAACATGGCGAATTCTTCAGACTTAAGCAGATTTTCACCATGAATTTCACTCTTTTTTGGTTGATTTTTCTGTGATTTTACCCAGATCTGACTGATTTTTGGACTGATTTTTCCAGAATTTGATGCTTTTCAGTTGATTTCTCTTAGCCTTTTGACTGATTTTTGGACTGATTTTTCCAGAATTTGATGCTTTTCAATTGATTTCTCTCAGCCTTTTGACTGATTTTTTCTTGCTTTTTGCTTGCTTTTCAGATTTTTCACTTGATTTTTCGATTTTCTCTTTGATTTTTCAATGATTTTTCAATTTTTAGGCTGATTTTTTGGATCTAAAGATGGAAAGTTGACTCGTTGACCAGGGTTGACTTTCTAAAAATAGAAATCCCTAAAAAATAGGGAACCCCGTTTGGTACAAAAATGCCAAAAATGAAAAAACGAAAAAGCAAAAAAAGCAGATTCCCTAAAAAATAGGAAGTGTCAGAATTGGCCGAAAGCACAGGGATCCTCGTCTCCCGGGCCTTCTGAGCACTTCCATGATGTTTATGCACTGATTCAAGCATGGATTATTGATTTGGCTCGGATGACTCTCGAAAAACTGACTTGAAACTCTCAAAGTGATGACCTCATGAAACCGTTGCAAGGAGACAAAACCCTAAAAACTAGCAGGCAACTGGGGGTCCCCATTTGTGATGGGGCGATGTGTGAAAAAGTCACAATAGGTAGAGCCATCTATCATATGATAGATGTGCGGGGGACCGCATATGAGTCCGTGGTTGGCGGAAAAGCGCTTGAGTGATGCTTCTCCTCCTCAGCAGGCGACAGTAGACCAAGATTTGAAGGAATTTTCTAGACCATCTATATCTATTGCTTTGAAGCTCAATTGAGCTATGTATGTACGTCGTACACATTCTTTGGAATATTGTAATATGTGAATTACTATATTTGAATGTAATCAATGTTGAATTATTGTTATGACATCTATGTTCATTTGTTCTCTATAAAGAAAAAAAAAAATTATAGCAATGGTTAAGTTACATAGTTTATTTACTTGCATAGTGAAAACTTAAGAAAAATTACTTCAATGAACGGTTGACATGTTACAGCAACTCAATATCCCTTGAGAATTGGTGCTATGAACCTCCTTAATAATAATTAATTTTGACTTGCGATCTACACTGAGTTACCATGCGCCAATCACATGTTTAATTGCCTTGCTGGAACTTAACTCCATTAAATCCCTCATTGGAACTTTTACTACACATCAAATAATAGGCCACCATGTTCAGTATTAAATTAGTGAGCTGCAACAAACAAGTAAATGCCTTATGAATTAAAGTTAATTCACCCAGACTTAGAGCTTCCCCGCGAGGGCATTATTCATTCCCGACGGTTGATATGAGGAAGAAACTTGCGACTGCCAACAGCCCGACTTTCATTGTCAACACCAACCTGAGTGCTTGCACCTATTAAAACCAATATGACCAGCAGTTACTAATACCACTGTTCATTCCCAGATGAAATTGGGATGCCTAGCTATTGTGGAACCGTCAACTTAAAACTCTATTAGGGAATTTAATTTTTTAACTGAAGTTTAGCATTTAACTCAATTGGAACCATGCATACCTGGAAGCTCAACGTTCAGAAATGAAATTACCTTCCAGTCATTCACTTTTAGCGACCATTCTGTTTACAAGCTGTTCATGATTCAATATTCCCATCACAACGATTCCTATACAATAAACTGTCAATTTGTCTTGCTTGGCAAGACTTCACAAATTGAACCCAAAATAACCTACAACTCACCCTTCCAATTCATTTGTTAAGAAAAATTGTAAAATAAACCCTTTCTATCTAAACATGTAAATCATTGTATTTATCACTAGCATAATTTCTGAGTGAAACTATCAGCAACTTGACCAGGGAGGATCTTCCACAACCGTGGAAGATATTCTTCATGAGGGTTTTCGTCCTCATGAAGTTTCCTGAAGAAAATCTCAGCATAAACCTTCAAATAGCAATTCTCATATATTCAAAACGAACTCAATATTATTATTTTATTCTTTCCCAAACTCCAATGCCTTTTTGAAAAATAAAATAATATTTAATTCATTCCTTATGTCTCTCGTTAATTTTCCCAAAAGAGCATTAAAAGTAATCCCTTTTAAAATTTGGTGCTACTTAGTTGCCAAATAAATAACTTTAAATATTTTAATAAATACTTAAGTGAACTTATTTTATAATAACTTAGGCATTTATTTCATTTCTTCCACCTGACTTTTTGGAAACACCCTGGGAATATCACCTCAATTGACATAGAATGATGTCGAACTCTGCTACTCCAAGAACTGCAAGCTCCCTGAATCATCTGATTAGCCTACAGGAACCTAGTAGATAGGCTAATACTCGACAATCGGCTAACTCACGAGGGGGACATTACAAATTGCTTGAGCTCCCACGCCATGCATATCTTGGCAAAAATTTTAAAATGGTCTATCCTCTTCTGAAATATGTCTTCGAGGTGCATATGTATCCTCCTATAAATTCACCAACCATTTTCAAAACATGCTCTATCCATAGTCTATGCAAATGTGCATACAATCAGTCCTTTGTGGGTTTGAACCCCATGTGCGAGTACATCATGAAACATACCAATATTCATGTTAAACCAAGCACTCTCTTGGAATTTTTCTCCCTATCTGCCTAGTTTGCAAAAATGACAATGGAATACCCTCAAGGGAAAAGATCAGATCTCATAACCTCAGTAGTCCTCAAGTGCTTCTTGGCCCAATATGTTGTACCCAAACCAAATTTTTTGCTTCATTAAGGCATTTTGCATTTAAAAGTCTAAACCTTGCTAAAATGTTGTAAAATACCGTTTTTTGGGCAATGTCAAGCATGGAGTTTTTGTCAATATTTGTCAGTCAAAGTCAGTTATATTGGTCAGAACCTGAAGAAGAGACTCAAAATGAAGATTTTCACGATGGAGGAGCATCTCATTGTCTTACATTTTTAATTCGAAGCCCTCCTCACCTGCCACTTCCTAATGGATGGCACCTCCTCTTTTCTTCTCGCATGGGTTACTCCTATAGAAGAGAAATCTATACCTATTAGATATTGTACAAAATGCTTCAAACAACTTTAATTTACCAAACCTCAACAAAACTCTTATGCATGCATACAAACCTCTAAAACATTACTCGTGGGTTGAAATTAAATTAATTTTTTTCGTTTTTTCATTCCTTTCTCCTTTTTGATTTAACCTCTACTCCGTTCACAAATAACTAAAGCATTAAAATTGCTACACCCATGTAATTAAAATAAACTAAATTTTCTGATTTTATATCCCAACTTATGATTTGTTTTTCTCTTTCATTTCATTTTTCAAATGCAGAAATTGTTGACGTGGTTTTTGAGACCGCACCAACACAGAATAAAGTCTCCCAACGGACGCTCTATCCTCTCTTGAATAAAGTATTCAGCATGCTAAGATTGCGAGTAAGATCATGCTTTCAACTCCAAGGTTCCTTAAGTGCGAATAGGCTCAGTTTGGCTCGATGTGATTTTGCTGGTATTTCAAGGGGACTTACAAAATTGTTCGACGACTGACAGCAGACAGTAGACTAAGGGTTCTCATGTAATTCGAAGGATTTGGCAAATGAGCACAAATTTCCTAATTCTAATCGAAGATGAACTGAATTAAAAAGGGGTGTAGGGCCTAAGAAGTTAATCTTTTATCTAAGGATGGAATGTGGGATCAATCTCGACAGACTTCGACCAGACTCTGCTCCGCCTCACCTTGGACAACTTACACAAAGTCGGTGCAATCTTCAAGGGAGTGACAAGAGGTTTTCAAATTATAACTCAACATGTAAGCACCATCAGAACGACGCATACAAACACACGAATTACAATCGAAGTTAAGTTTATAAAGTTTTCCAGTTGACCACACAAGGCAAACCTGCCGTCAGCAAGCCGCTAGTGGTATGGATAAAAATGAAGTTGCCTCAATCAACACCACAAGTCCACAACTAACATCTACTTGCATGAAAATGAAAATTATTTTAAGTTACTTCAAAATACTAGGTGAATTGGAAGGACGAAGAAGCCTCAACAACTATTCACAACAAAGAAGAATTCACCATCAATGAAAATTCTTTTATTATGAAAGCATACATGACAACTTCTTACAAAGTATCCAAAGGGAAGACTTTCCTTCCTTTTCAATCTACACTACTTTACTTTCTACTCTATCAACTTCTCTCTACTCCTCTAAGCTCTGCTTCTACCTCTAAATCTAATGTCTAATGAATTACAAATGAGGGGGACTCCCCCTTTATATAGCTAGCCAAGTCCCAAAAGACGGCTAGGGTTACAATCAATAGAGTGGCCAGAATCGTGCCACCTCAGCCCTAAACAATATTTGCCCTAAAAACCGCCACAAAGGAGGGTGGGGTAATAAATGCGCCATAATGTCCACCATCATCCTTCTAGAAGAGTCCGTTTGTAGATGCGTTCACACCATTCTCGATCTTCTTCTTGACTTTTGTTCTTCAACTTCTTTATCATTTGAGCTAACACTCAGCCATTTTTCGCAACTTTCTTCCTTCGAGGTTGAAATATCATCGTGCTTCGTCACTTCAAGTCATTGTGCTCTAGCCTCCACGCTCATCCTGCAAAACAAGGAGAGAAGCATTAGAACACTTCATAATGTAAACTTAACTTACTTACCAATATTTTTGCGCTTTGACTTCCAAGAATTCACTTCTTCGCGTTCAAATTCCTCATGCCTTAGCCAAATTTTCAACCCATCTTCCTCAAGGGCGTATCACCTACTTCAACTACATCTTCAAGAAATTCACTTCACCTGCTGGAGCTCTGACAACTTTGATTTTATTCATCTCTGGCTCAAGAAAACTATCATCCCGAAGAATTTGAACAAATTCACCTAGGCAGTTCATTTCAAATTCATCGTCCGGAGAATTTCACCTTGAAAACACATTTTCTTCATTTTGCCTTAGAAAATCTTCAAATTTCCCTTAGGAAAACTCATCAACCTGGTGCCCATTTAAAATCTTCATCCCAAAATCCTCGACAAGCTGTGGAAGACCTTAAAATCAACTCCTCATCGATAAACTTCGATACCCAGAAGAAAATTTCCTTCAGAACGCGACGAACTCATGGGTGCACAACGAACGGGTTCATTTTATTTTTCTGAATTTTGAACCTTAGAAAATTATTTCCCTGTGAAATTTAAATCCGTTTTTCACATCTGTGAAGATCCTGTTGTTCTGACTTGAAAATATTTTTATCAATCCTGTGGAGTTGGCATTCACTGACTTCATCTCTGGCAACTCATTTGTGCTTCAAAAAAAATTCCACCACCCCAGAGCTCTAGGCGTATTTTCTAAGGAAGAAAATATTTCACGCCTTAGAAAATTTTAAAATCACTTGGCATTTTTGAAAAAACATTTCCCTTAGAAAATTTTCATTTATCTATCATCTTGCCTGTGGTGAGGAAAATTTTATTTTGCTTCACTTGGAAAATTTTCCTTGAAGGCACATATCCCGCCTAACATACTTCATTTTTCATCTGGCAACTTCCAACGCCTAAAAAAAAAATCCCTAACACACTGCCACCTTAGGCGCATTTCACCTTTGAAGAGGGAAATCAAGCCTTAGCATTTTACTCTCAACACTTCACACGCCTTTGAGGAATTCACTCACCTTTCACTTCACTTACCAGCTTGCACTTACTTTTACCTCACTAACTTGGGCGCATTTGGAGGGGTGAGGAGGACAAAAATCTTTGACCTTGTTGACTTGCTTCTAACTTAGGCGCATTTCAGCCTTGATGGAGGATAAACCTTTTCAAACGCCTTCATGTGACTCTTGGACTTCCAGTCTTTGTCTTTACATGGCCCATTTTGGGCGCATTTTACCCATGTAGGAGGATGAACTCCTTTGACTCGTTGACTCTCTCTTCTTGGCTTATTCTTGTATGGGCGCATTTCACTAGTGGAGGAGGACAAGATGCTTTGACTTATCCTTGACTTTCTTGTGAGTGGGCGCATTTTAGCAAGGGTGAAGGATGAAACTTCAAGCGCCACCTCGACTTCCTTATTTTTGTCTTTACTTGCCATGCTTTGGGCGCATTTCCACCTAGGAGGAGGATGGAACTCATACTTAGAATATTTTTCATGCTTGAACATCTTGAGTTGGGCACATTTGCTACTTGATGAAGGATAAAAACTTTTGACTGCTTTGACCTCTTTGCCTTTTGGGCGCATTTCAGCCTAGCTGGTGGATAAGAATTTTGACTTTGCTTTGACCCTTTCTAGCTTGGGCGCATTTAGGCCATGGTGGAGGATGAAATACCAATGCCTTAGAAAAATTTTCAACAAGAAGCTTGAGGTGGGCGCATTTTGCTATGTGTGAGGGACGAGAGTCAAAAATTTTCTTTTTCTCATCAATCTGTGGAGAGGGCGCATTTTGCCTAGGCTGAAGGATTTTCATTCTGACTTAGAAAATTTTCAAACATCACGTATGTTGAAGAGGGTGCATATTCAAGGTGGAGCAGGATATTTTCAATCACTTGGCCATTTTTGTGACTCTAGCTGAAGATGGGCGCATTTTCTTGGTGGTGTAGGGTGAAGTCTAGACTTAGTCACGTTTTTCCTCGTCTTTGCCAACTTCTTCATGCCTTACTATAAATAGTAAGCCTTTTAATTCTCGAACTTCGGAAGCTCAGAACGACTTGAAATTTTGCTCACTGCATCATCATAACCTCGTTGTCCTGTCGACACTGCCACTTTTGGTCACCCTGCTATTTTTAGCTCGTTTCCGGAGGTGGTTTACTATAAATAGTAACCTCTTCGTTTGATAGCTCCATTGATCCGATCTAGTTGAAATTTTAATGAGGCGCTCCTCACCACGTGACCTGTTGGCTGACACTGACGCATGCGCTCAATTTACTATTTTTAGCATGTTTCCCATTTGACTTACTATAAATAGTAAATTTATCAATCGACTTAGCGAAATTTCCTGTGAATGCTTTGAAGGATCTTGATGGCGATGGTTTACGGTTTTTGAAAATTTTGACTTTTCGCTATTTTTAGGCTCGAGAGTTGAAACCCTAATTAAGCTCTGCATCGTATCAAATGAACTCTGTTTAATGCGTGTTTATTGTAGCTACTTGATCAAGTCATGATTCACGGTCTTTAGGAGGCATTTTAAAGGTTTATGCACACTTCAAAATAGCAAGTTCCTTAGAGTGAGAATCTCGTTTGCATGTCACACCATCAGCGGAGCTCGAAAAACCATCGGGGAATCATCGACATGCAAAGAAACCGACATGCAAACCCTAAAATAGCCTCGGAAGGCTGAATCTTGAAAGTGGTCATCTCGTCTTGCATGTTATACCATCGCGAAGATCTCGAAAAACCCAGAAGGAATATGCAGACATGCAAAGAAGAACTCTGCATCTGCACCCCGAAATTAGCCGGTTTGGTGCTAAAAATAGTAAAGGTGTCCGTTTTAAACATCAAATTTTGCGCGAGCGGCGATCGCTCACAGATGTCGTGTGGCTATCCGGAATCTCAAAATCGATAAATTGCAACATTTCACACTTACTAAAAATAGTAAATTACCTGAGGAACTGATGAAAATTCTTTGGGAACTTCTTTGGAAGCATCTTTTGACAACAACGTTAAGCTCACGTTTTCAATTTATTCCCTTTTCGACCTCCGGACTGACCAAAGAAGACTCAAACCTAATTTTCAGACTTAGCCAAATTCCACGTTTAAGCTTGAGGGGCAGGAGCGTCGAAACAGACCACCATAGAAGGCGGATGGAGAGAGAGACACAAAAACAAAGCCAAAAGGCCAGATGGGCAAAATTAGGGGGTCCCCATTTGAATGGGGCGTGTATTGAAAAGGTCTAGCGGATATTAGGTTCAAAATTGAATCTATCAACTGGCACATAGATAGGAAATATATTATTATAGTAAATACACTTCTGATTTCTATACGAGTATTTACACAAACATCATTGGAAGAGTAGAATTAGAACATGCTTGATTTAAACTTGACATCAATGTGATTGAAAAGTTAATGTAATCACAAATTCTTTAATTTTATATTATTATAAAGATAAATCATGAAAGCAACATATTCCAAGTAAAAATAAAAATAAAAACTTACTGCGAATTGTTGCATTTTCTCCACAGTTTGCTTGCCATAAAGTTGTTCAACAAGACATAGTGCAAAGTCCAATGTCAAGGCAGGGCCTTGGCAGGTACTGACAGGTCCATCTACCTGCACACTACAGTCCTCTGGCACTGCAGAAAATAGCTGGTTCATATATGCAGGGTGGCATGTTGCCTTTGAGTACCAGCAAAATGAATATAATTAGCATCGAGTTTTCTTCCAAGCATGACTTTAGTTTTCTACACTGATAAAAAGTAAAAATTCATAGTACATTGCACTCGCTGGTTGAAATACATTTGTGGGCACCAAACTAGAGCAGACAAAAATAATTAATTTTACTTTTCTGCCAAACTGGTTTATTACATGAGAGAAAATTTTCAAACATGAAGCAAATGCTGAATCCAACACAAGCAACTGCAAGCTGTAACAGAATATTTACTATGCAATCCAATTAGAGGCAGTTTTCTATTTAAAATGCTGGCTGACCAGATATCCTAGTAAACATGGCCTCACAGGAATCTATAGCCATAAAACAAGACTTAATATAATTAGGTGAAAATGTCACTGACCAATATTGATTAAGAAAATTTATTTTATTTTTCCAAAACTTTTGGCAGACTTAAACTGAAAATCCAACTCAGTCTGTAAAATAGAATCTTTTGCTTTCAAGATTTCACTAATTTTCTACAAAACATAGACTCGTAAACAAATTAGAAAACTCTTCATAACTTCAGCCAAATTTGTAAAATTGTTTTCCCAGTTTGGTTAGTTAACACCAGCTGAGGCTCTGAGCCAACAATTGTCCCTGGGTCTAGGGTATCTTAACCCTAGATACTTTCAGCCAAAAAAACAAACTTTGAAGGCATCAGCCCAAGTTCTAAATATATGAAAATTTATGATTTGTCAAACATTAGATCCCCAGCCTGTGCTGTTAATATATAGCAACAACATGACCTGTCATGTTTCTAGTAATTTAACAAATTACCACAATTCACAGATAATTTGAAATTAGCCTCCCTCCTTATAGGTAACACAAAAGGTGGTTTTAAGAAGGCCTTACCTTGTGTCCCTTCAGTAAATCCCATGCCTCCAGAACAACTGCAGGAGCTGCACCTATGGCACCATAAAGTCGCCCCTCATCTGCTTGAGCCTTGGTAATATTTTCCAAAACTTTACAGTCTCGCAAACTTTCTGAACCAGGAATTCCTCCCTGCATCAGTGTTTCTCATTACAAATCAATGCCTAAAACTTAAAGAAAAATAAATCACATACAGCTAACTGAAAAATGTAAGCAAAAACCATAGCGTTGTGCTTACATCACCCTAGGACATTGTAAACTATATGCAAGTAGTTTTTATTTATAGTTTTGACATTGTCTACTTGGTAAATAGATATAATGTTGTAAAAATGGAAAGATTTCAAAATCAAACAAAAAAAAATTAACTAGCCCACAAGGACCACGCAATAAGCATGCACCTCATTTAACTGAGCTACAGAGATCTGAGGATAGCACTTCTGTAAAAATTACCTAAACATGTGCATCCATGCCATCCACATCCCTTGTGAATATGTGAAGCTCTTGCATCAGTAGGAATAGAATGGACCAAGAACCTTCACTAATAAACCACAACCTTAAAAACTTTGCCACTAGGCCGTCATCTTTTTAACAATGACAATCAATTGGGAATTAGGGAACAGAAAGAAAGCTGACTTTTGCATAGACTCTCAGATGGGCTTCCCAACCTTGTTTGAGATTGATGATTTGGAGATCTGGTAGGTCTTTTAGACCTCATAGGGTTGCAAGGTCAAGAATATTGAGAGAATGATTTGAATCCAATTCAGCCGGCCAGATTCGTTAGATGGTTAAGAGATAGCGGGAGCACAAGAGAAATTGCTTAATAGCCTCAAAACAGATGCATTCATAACTCCTCCTAAATGGACAAGTTGAGATTGTTAGGTGAGAGCCTTGATCAATATAAGATCAGTGAGGGTTATAATCCGGTGAACCCGGGGCCGCGTCCCCCTCTAGGCCCCAAGCTCTGGGAGGCGGGGCGTCCGGAGGCGATGGGGGCCGGCGTCCAACGTTCGTGGCGCCACCATTCCTCAGCTCGCCGCCGGAGACGCCTGGGCGTCCCGAGACGCCGAGGGAGACGCCTGGGCGTCCCTCGAGCGTCTCGGGGACGCCCAGGCGTCTCCCGCATTGGACAGCCATTTGCAACATTAAAACTCAATTTTTAAAGATTTTTTTAATAGTCTATTTCTTATGTTCGAACCCTAAGGGCATGTGGGGCCCATCTAAACTCTAACATGCCTTCAAAAGGCCCTCTAATCTTCATTTTTATTCACATTTGCATTTCTACTTGTTTGCTACAGCAAGAAGAAGAAGAGTGAAGGCTGAGCAAAGAGTGATTGGAGGAGTGAAAGGAGTGATTGCAAGTGAAAAAGGAGTGTCAAGGAGCAAGAAGAAGAAGAGGAGGAAGATTTTTCACCTTGTTGAAGAGATTTTTCAAGCAAAAGGTAGGGTTTTTAACTTATTTTTTATTTTATTTTCTGATTTTCAATGTTCTAAGTTCTTTCATTTCTTGTTGTTTCATTTTTTAATTTTTCTTATTTCATTTCTAAATTCTAAATTCTTGTTGTTCCATTTTCTAGTTTCTAAATTAATTTAGAATCTTAGATTTTGTTTTGCAATATAAAATTTGTTGGAAAATTTAAAATATAGAGTTTTATTTTTTAATTTTAAAGTAGGGCATAGGCTGAAACTATGTGTTTATTGAATTTTTTTTCATTTTGTGAAATGCAGTGTCAAAATGAGCTCCCATAGTCATGAAATGAGTGAGCATGAGATGGAAACTGATTCTCATAGTGCAAGCCAATCAGAATATGAACCTGAGCATGAGGATGAGCACAATGAGGGGGGTGAGCAAGGGTCAAATCCAGAAGGGCATACTAGTTCCATAGCTAGTGCACCAGTTTCTACTGATTGCCCTTCCCAGGTTTTGGCAAAGTGGGCTAGGGGTGCTTATGATCCCAAATCTCCTCTCAAACAGTTTGCAACAAGAATAACAGCCCCAACGTCATCAACTGGTGGTACGAGGAAATGGCAATGCAACATTTGTGGTGATGATTGGTTTGGGAGCATCACCAGAGTTAATGCACACTTCCTCTTTTGGCCAGGAAAGGGTGTGGGAGCATGCGAATTTTTGAAGGACCCTAAAAATTTGAAATACAGAATTGAATTCAACAAGCTTTGGGGTGTTCCAGATGACCTGGCAGTTCCAATGCCTACTACCTTGTCTGGTAGGCAACATATTCAGACTATTCAGCAGATTCAGGAGCAGCAAATGCAGACGCAGCCACGTACTTCTACTCCTACATTGCATCAGAGAGCAGGAACATTGTCAGGGTCAACCTCAGGACCGTCATCCACTTATAGCACTATGGCTGCATCACAACAGGGCAAGGGGAAACGCAAGATGCAAAGTCAGCCTAACCCCATAGCTGATTTATTTAATGTGCACCTGAGGGATCAGATAGATGATTCCATTGGCAGGTTCTTTTTTGCCAATGGAATCCCATTCCATGTAGCTCGATCTCCTTATTATAAGGAGATGATGTCGATGGTGGCGAAGGGAGGACCATCATATGTGCCACCAGGTGAGCACAAATTGAGGACCGCGATCTTGGATAACAACTATGCCAAGATCAATTCATTGATGGAGACGATGAGGGCATGTTGGGAGGAGTCTGGATGTAGCATAGTTATGGATGGGTGGACAGACATTAGGCATCGTCCACTCATCAATGTTATAGTTACATGTTCAGAGGGGCCATTCTTTCTCAGGGCGGTTGATTGTTCAGGGCATCGAAAAGATGCTGATTTTCAGTTTGAGATCCTTCGGGCAGCTATTGAGGAGATTGGGCCACAAAATGTGGTCCAAGTAGTGACAGATGCAACACATGTGTGCAGAGCTGCAGGGAGACTTATAGAGGCATCATACAGACACATTTGGTGGACTCCATGTTGTGTGCATGCCATGAACAATGCACTCAAGGACATGGGGAAGATTGAGTGGATTAGAGGAGTGGTCAGCAATGCTAGAGATGTGCAGATGTATATCTGCAACCACCACACTTCACATGCCATCTTCAGGAGCTTCGCGAAGAAGGAGTTCTTGAAACCAGTTGAGACCAGATATGCATCCTATTTCATTCTTTTGGAGAGAATGCTTGAGTTGCAAGAGCCACTGCAAGTCGTGGTTATGACACAAGAATGGAATCGTTGGGATGGGTCCAGGACAGAGCAGGGGAAGAGGGTGAAGGAGATAGTGAAGAGTGATGCATTTTGGCATGATGCAAAATATATTGTCCCCATCATTACACCAGTTGTACAGGTCATCAGATATGGGGATGGGGATGCACCTAACCTTGGGGAGGTGTATGAGTGCATTGATTCTATGCTTGGTCAGATGAGGGCAGCTGTGCAAGAGAAGGACCCCACTTTAGCGTTCTACAATGTTTACATTCAGCCTATTATTCAGCGTAGATGGGACAGCCTAAACACTCCCTTGCACATGGCTGCTTATGCATTGAATCCGAAGTGGTACATGCCTAGGCCTGGGAGAGTTACACCGATTCAGGATGATGAGGTGAAGGAAGGGTTCTTCAAATGCATTGATAGGATGTATGATGTTGAAGCTGCTGGCACCATTCGCACTGAGTGGACGAAATTTGCTACTCTTAGGGGTTATAAGGCTGCAGCAAAGGCGGACATAAGAACTATGGCACAGGAGGATCCGATTTTGTGGTGGACTTGTCATGGACCGAAATCACTGACTACCACACTAGCCATTTGTTTGTTGTCCCAGGTTTCTAGTTCTTCAGCTTCTGAGAGGAACTGGTCTACTTATAGCTTCATCCACTCTCTTAAGAGGAATAGACTTACCTCTAAGAGAGCAGAGAAGCTAGTGGCTGTACATAGTGCCTTGCGTATCACTGACCGCAGGACACGTGTGTACAAGGAGAGCCCAGCAGCACGATGGGATGTAGAGCCAGAGGAGCCATCACAGATTGATGAGGATGAGGATGCTTCAGATATAGGGTTGGTTGGTGTTCCTTTGGCGGATCTTGACCTTGAGGAGTCCAGTGGTTCTAGTGATGAGGAGTTTGCCGACCTCCCGAGGGATGATTAGAGGCCTCTGCCTCCTTCACTACATTTTGTCATTTTGACATTTTGATTTTGTACTTGTTTTGATATCATATAATCATGCTACTCATTGTAATCATCTTTATAATCAGATATTTTTGATATAATATAATAGAAATCTTCCATTTGCCGATGCAACAATTGTTACATTGTAGTATTGAGTATTACTATTCTAATTTCTAATTAGTAATTCATCATTCGATACTGAAAACTTCAATATTCAATGTTCAATGTTCAAGTACTAATTTAGTATCTCAATTTTGCTATTTTACTTCTTAATAGTCTTATACATCTTTTCATAACTAGCATTTTAAGTACCATATGTATAGTATATAGTATATACACCCCGTCCCCCTCCGATCCCCGCCCCGTCCCCAAGAAATTGGCCCCTTGTCCCCGTCCGGAAACCGTCCCCGCATCTCGGCGTCCCAGTCAGCCCGGTGGAACATAGGTTATAATTAGCTAAAAGGTGTGAAGTGGTCAATGAAAAGGATCTGGAATTTCTTCTCTCCAAACAAATGTAATGCATTTGCTTGGTTGGAAGCCAAAACAAAATTGTTACTCAGGATAACCTAAACAAGAGGAGCTTTCAAGGTCCTTCAAAGTGTATCCTTTGTAGAAGCATGGAAGAGGATGGGGTTCATTTCCTTTCGCATTGTGACTTTTACAAGAACATTTTTGGGGTGGGGGAGAGGGGATTCTAAGAAACTTGGGGATGGTTTGGGTTCTAAGTTCTCCTAGCTTCAATCAAACTTCATCTATGTTCTTCACCCCAAGGCTCCACCCATCTACAACCTTTGTGGCAGATTGCCATTAATCGCACATTTTTGGGGATTCGACTTAAGAGAAATAGAAGAAATTTTAAGGACAAAGAGACATTGGGAGAGATGTAGAATCATATTGAATCATCCATCCCAACCTATGTGTCCCCATCCATTAAGTTTGGTCCTGGATCCCTATCATGTGCGAAAATATGGTTTTGGGAAATTGGAGCAAAATCAAGCTATCCCCATTCACAAGATAAGAGTCCATATGAAGAATTGTAGGCCACCATTGCCTCCTTGGCTGTTGGTGATATACGTGCATCTCATGGTCGAGGTCTCGTACGGTGTGCATAATGAAAAGATCACTTATCCGCTCAAATGGTCCTCTTGTAAAGCACCAAGCTAATTTTTTTTGTATTTTGACAAATGTTTGACAAAATGCTAACGTAATGACAATGCATGAAATCGAAGTAAACTTTGTATTTCCTTCCAAACAGATGTAATCAGCCATAAAGTCCTGAAAGTATGCATGCATATGATATAGAACATGACTGAAATCAATTAGAATATCTGAACTCCTAATTGGTAGGGCTGATATTCAATCAATTTGCTGATAGTATTGAAAGTTGAAATACAGAATGTATAAATTAAATCTGCACATTCAGAGCTCAAACATAGCTTGGTAATCACTCAGTAACCACGGAATAAACTGCTGTGAGTTATTTATTGATTATGGGACTGCTAACATAGGCTGGAAATGCAGCTGGGGCAATTCTGGACATTCCTTTTGATAGCTAGGACTGATATGATAGTCCATTTGACCATTGTAAAGCTGAATTATCATTCAAATCTGCACTTTCTACACAGTAAACTCCTGCTATAGCAGCAGCACATCCCCCTTTATTACTCCTCATAATGTGTGGCCCACTCCAAAAACAAAGAAACTTGTATCTATATGTAGCAGTTGGGAAGTAAGGGTCTTAAACCCTTAAATGCATCAACTCCTTCAAACTCCCTTCCTACAGCCTCACGTTCCTATCTCTCCCTGTATGGCCTGCAAGACCAACCAAAATAAAACATAAACTGCCTTCAACCTTTAATAAACTCTACACACCTTGAGTGCCAATATGTACAACCATATTATGACCTTCTTGGTATGGCCATCTTGTAGGATTAACAATATAACTCCAAGTGGCGAGCTTGAAATGGAGCGGCAAGCTGAATACTAGCATATTCCTCCACTAAAATCATTTATTATTTGCCCCACAAATGTATTCAATGAATTTCTCATGCCTCAACACAATCTTGGAATGAAATCTTCAAGACTTCAAGAATCCTTCACAAATCTCCAAACATTTAGTACACCTGTAAATCCTAAATGAATCCACTCACAAATTGGCTGGGATGGTTTCCATTTTCAAAATAAATATTTGCCATATGGTTTTTGTCTTAGGGTAAAAAGATGAACAGTTGCTCAATCTCCCAAGTTGGGGTTTGAAAATAAAATGCCGAGAATGAAATTCTCTTCTCAAACTCCTTTTAATACCCCCTTTCAATATTTGAAATATTATATTTCATTTCCCTCTCAAAGTGATTTTTAATTTAACAGTAACTTAATATTTGAGCCCCCCAAAAATCACTTTTTTAATAACCTGTCCAACTTTAAGTTACCTATAAAATGAGTGACTTTAGACAGCTTAATTTAATTACTTAATTATTCCCCTACCACATCCCAATTAGCCTATAGGAACTAAAATAGGCTAAGGGTCTCTGCCAATTGATCACACCTACAAAGGGGTCATTTTACCTCCCCCGGGACTAGGGTACTCAAACTTGACCTTGATCACCAAGCTAGGAGAAACTCAAGTCTGGCAAGCAAATGCTACTTGGTTAGAGATGATAAAAGGGCTCTGTTGGGTGGTAGATCATTTTTTCTAACTCCCTCTTCCAACAATGTGGCCAAGTTTCCAGTGCCAATTGAAGGACTGAAATTGGTCAAAGAGTTGAGGATTGCTGCCTTCCAGATCAAGGGTGATTCTAAAGCGATCATCAATAGGATGAAAAAGGGTTGCACTCTGAATTGGAAGTTTGAGTGCCTTCCAAAGGAAGCTAAGGAATTGTCGGCTAGTTTCAATAATATTTCCTTAGGGTATTGTTATAGAGAAGCAAATATTGCTGCAGAGCTCTTAGCAAATACTGGAGTGGATCAGGTCAGTTTCTCAGTCCTAATCAATTTGGAGTTTATGCTTGATTGGTGCTCCCTAAGAGCTTCCAGAAGGGCTCCTTGTGGGGCCCACTCATCCAAAGTTTGGACGGCTTCCCCTCTTGGACTGAGCATTAGAGATTACAGAAAGGGGAAATCACAAGATGAAAAGAAAGGAAACGGGTGAAAATGGGAAAAAAGTAAGAGAGAAATTAAATTAGAAAAAGAAAACTAGGAGATTTTTTTTATATGGGCATGTATTTAGAAGCAATGATGCCTGTTGGACTTTGAACAAAGACAATTCTATTATAAGGCAAGGGATTTATAGCTGCCTAATGGCAGTGGATCCATGTCAAGCGAAATTTTCCTTTCCTCTGAGCGAAAAGCTTTGTTCTCACTCTCCAAAGATGATTTTGGTGGCTGCAGTTTATGTTTCTTGCTTGCCACATGTGTTTGTCAGAATCAGTTTTGGGTAGGTGGGTTTCTTGGATTGGGATGGCACAGTTGCAGACTCTTTTTTGGATGTGGCTTGCTTGCACTTTCATTGCACTTGCTCTACTAGATCTCCTAGTGGATTCAAGAAGACATGGTTCAATGAATTGTAGCGGTGGTTTAACGAATTGTAGCACTGGCTGTTTAGTGCAGGTAAATGCGAGGTTCTCGGTGTTCTTTGCTACCATCTAGCTTGGACACTAATTTCCTAGTCCTAGGGCTCTATGGTGGATTTTGCTAGTGTAAAAAGGAGGGGAAAAAACAATTGTGTGTGTATTTATATATGGATATGTTCACTCTTTGTTAAGGGAGAAAATCAGCAGGTACAAGATATGGTTTACTTAGATTCTGTTCTAGCGTAGGCTAGAAAACTTCCCTATAAATTGTTGTTTTATTGTGCATTTTGGCTTTTCTGGTACTGTCAGTTTGTATCTAGCTCTCCCTCACTGTTTTGCATATCAGCATCCTCTGGTTTGTGGGTGTGGTCCCAATAGATCTCAATCTTTTAGCATCATTTTTCCACTGATAAACAAGAATATGTTTCCTAAGCACAATATCCAATTCTTCAAAAATATATGAATCTCAATTATTAAGTAATTTTTTTAATCTTAAAATTATATTAATAGTAGAGGGAAAAGTACATGAAAGTGATCTGTTTAGAAATCAAATTTATAAACTTGCTAGAGAAAGTTGACATCTGTGGGTGAAAGGTACATCATTAAAGCACTTTCTGAAGGCACCAAGAGAAACAGAAAAGATAGAAAAGCTAGCCATTACTACAAAAAGGCTATAAAAAAGATTTAGTGCATCTCATTTGGCACCACACCCACAAAAATATTATCAGGCTTTCTTTCCCCACAGATAAGGAAAACAGTTGATACCTAAGGGTGGAAACCTCACTAATGGTGGTAAAATTTTCCTTGGATAAAATGAAAATAGACTATGGTTGGTTAAGTAAAAGGCCCATATCTCTTGTCAATGAGATGACCTTAAGCACTAAATTATTAATGCTTTCACATTGTAGATCCATGTTTAAATCCCCAAAAGACTTGTTAGATATTGAATGGGTAAAAGTGACTCAAATTACCGCATCCAATTTTGAGCAAATGAGGTTAGGTGCAAGTTGGTAATGTTTAACCGACCATCACGATGCATGATGGTCATCCCTGGATGCATGTCTATTGTCATACCCATTGTGCATCATGCATAAAACTACATAAATAATGACATCCCTGGATGCATGTCTACAGTTATACCCATTGTGCATCATTCATTGACCTACATAAAAAAAAATTAGACTAATCAATACGCATGTTGTGTATGTCAACCCAACCAACATACAGAAAAAGACAGCCATGCCATAAATATGAATTACTAAAATTCCAATATGTAAGATAATAACTCACACTTCAACCTATGCATCACAATAGATTACAAATTTGTTTCTATCATTTTGTCACAATAAAAAATGCCTTCGTTGTCTACTGCTATAAAAAAGAAAATTAATTCCCATATGTAGGTTTTCCACCCTCTAATTTCCATGGCATCTCATTTAAGAATGGCATTTTTGCTAAAGGCATTCCCATCTTTTGTATACCAATTCGTTCTCTTCAGCATTTGCCAAATCAATTTTACAAACCTGGTCCAAGGAATGGTTTTAGGTGTAGAAATGGATGGCATCCAAAAAGTCTTTGCCCATATTGACCACAAGATTCATCTTCCCCTACTTTTGGAACCAAACTAATCTTTAAGTGTCTTTAAATTTCTAATATGAATTCTTATCTCAAGAAGGTATTTTTTATTAAGAAAATCTTGTGAGAAACAAATTTTGTAGTTTCCATAAAATTCATTCTAATGCGTCAATTCTGATGAAATGCATCCCTAGTTATCTTTAGATTTCTTCAATCAAAATGAAATATGCCAACCAATTTTTTCTTGAATTATCATAACACAAGCCAACACTACGCCAATGGATTAGTGTTAACATCAAAACTAAAATCCAAGCTTGAAAGAACTCAACACCAAGAATGCACACTCAATCCCAAAGAAGGATAGGTGTTGTCATATGGCGGAGAAATTAAAGAACAGTACTTGAAATGAAACAAACCCAACGTCAAGAATGTGCACTCAAGATCCCACTGAGGGCGAGGTGCTAACATATGACAGAGTTATTAATTGAAAACTGAAACAAATAGGCGGATAACCAGCCATGAAGAAATCCGCTCAACCACTTAAACAGTGGGGGGAAGAAAACAACATAATCTAGACTAATTCCTCCGTTGCGGCGGGCATCCACTAAACAGTGGGAATTCTCCACTTAACAGTGGGTGATAGAAAATAAATACAAATCAGATTCCTCCACACTGGCGGTAAACCATCCAGGGGTTATGATATTTGCATTAAAGATCACAAGTAAATGCAGTAAATAAATGGTTGGATTAGTACTACTAATTCTTAACCTTACAATTAAGAAAAACTGCAAATTACAAGTGTTACAATAGAAGAATGAATGCAAATATGTGAAGGATGAATTTAGCTAGTTTATATAACTCTCAAAGACTGAAATTGAAGCCAAATTCTGAACTTAATGAAGTCTTATAATAAAAACCAGCAAACTGAAATTGTAAACCAGCCACCTGTAAAACAATGAAATGCTCATAACTCTTTCAATATACCTCTGAATTAATATACCTCTGAATTGAATGAAACGAAATGCAAAGTCTCTTTGGAGGATAGGCGCCCAAACTCAAACCACAAAACTGCATCAGAACTCAAGATATTATTTTGCATGAATCCCAATGCACTCTCAAGATGGTACGGCCCTCAAGAGGGGCGATTTCTCTTGCTAAAAATCAAATACTTGGAATTAAATTCTGAAATTCTCCAAATATGATCGCCATTAGCATAGAATTGCAAGGATCAAATACCCATAACCAAAATAAATTCACATCAAAAGCTGTAAATGAAAAACACCTTTAGCTGTGTATACATCAGCAACATTAAAACTGAAATTCTCACCAAAATTCACCAACTTTGAAGCACAATCTGCTAGTCTGATTGAGAAGCAGCAATAAGACCAACTAGGTGTTGTCTTTCAAACACGAAATTGGATTGGAACTAGGAGGTAAGCATCCCTCGAAGTATTAAACAAGTTGTCATTTTGACAGCATAACATTAGCATAAACATTGGATAATCAGCTCTTCAAACAGCAGCAATATATAAGCTTTTGTTGGCAAATGAAGCAACAAGAACTCTTCAAATTCCAAGAAGTTGAATCACTTCAACTTCCAAAAAGGACGCCACCTTTTTGCCTTTTACTTTTGAAATAATAACATATTACTCCAACCTCCTTTAAGTCCAACTTCACTTTGCAGCAATAAAGCATTTAATAAATCATTAAATGCACAATTGACCCCTTAATGGCCCCTCTTTTAAAACAACATGAAGTTATTACTCCTAGGCGTGGGGTACAACTGAGAAACATGAAATTTGACTAAGTATAAACTCAACTCACGAAGAAAACCAAACCCAAAGCCAAACTGAAACTGATGGATAACAAGATGACTGGAGTTGAACTGTTGATGATGCCACTGCCAAAATTAGACTTACTAAAAATAGCCATTGCCAAAAATAGTAAGTTTACCTCAAAACCAACAGAAAACAGAACTGAGCTAGAAGCAAGACTTAATGAAAGTGAAAACCCTAAATTCGCACATCTGAGTAGCCTATGGATTTCCGGAAATAGGCTAAAACCAAACGAAGAGCGTATGGCCAAAATAGGGACATTACACAAAATCAAAGGGAAAAATGTGGACTAATAAAAAGGTCACAGAAAGGAATTTCAATAAATACCATGGCTCTGGATTAACACCCAATGACTCAAGAAAAATAACCCAAATGATCATAAGGAACTTACATATTTATTGATAAACACACAGCAAATAAAAAACAAATTAAAACTTATGTTCAGAGGAAGGTGGAAAACAAGATAGAAAATATACAAAATTGATAATCAGTTCAAAGTAGTACAAGCATACTAGATAATTTGTATAAAATTTGTGAGGCTCATATGGACTCATGGGCATCAACTAATGAGGCAATCAATTAACATAGAAGGATTAACAATAAAAAGGATCTAAAAGAAGAAATACTTAAGTTAAAAATCCATCATCCACTCGAAAGGAAAAGAAGATACATAACATGAGGAAGTAACGGCACCAATATCAAGGATGAAAGTACGGCATGTCATGTTGCTCATGGCTGTTACAAGTACATGATGGGGGAATGCTGAGATGGATGGAGCATGTCCAAGATGTACCCACAGTGCATCTTGAATGCTAGATAGCCAATGTAATCTGATAATTCGGTTCTCAAGTTTTCCAAGACCATTGGAGTCTTAGTTGTCCTCACTCATTGGAGTGTCCCCAAGAAGCCTAAAGGAATAATTCATCATTAAACCTATGTAACAGAGATGTGGATTAGCAATGGTATGGGGCACCTTTGAGAAGCATCCATTCAAAGTTACAGACCTAGTAAAGGCCTAGAAAACCAAGTTTGACAAGTTCACTGGTTGCAGCAGGTGTCAAACTTATCATAAAGTGGCAAACAAAATACTGGTAAAGCGGTGAGTGCGCATCTCTATGAGCAGTGAATTGTAATTTGGAATGTTTAGCATTTTATCTTGATTTTGGACACTTATCTTTCATCTTCTTGCCTTTGGGGAGTTGTGGGAAGGTGTGAAGTTGCTTCTCCACATCTAAGAGAGGGTGATCTCTCATGTTTTGGTGTATGAACCATTGTTGGCCTATATAAATGTGAATGCAAGTTAGGTATTTGTAAATGGTAGTGTAGAGCAGGTGGAGATGGAATTATAGCTGTTTTTGGAGCTTGTTGATGTTGTATTTAGCATTCTTGAACATCTACAACAATCTCTCATAGTGCAACAAAGAGCAATTTAATGCTACTCTCTAGGTTGTAGTTTTTCACCAAAATTGGGTTTTCTCATTGTCAATACAGAGTTTGTTTTTGATAATATAAGCTGCATTTACAAGGTGCAGTACCCTTAACACGAGGATCCCATAGGGCCAGAGTTCAGATCAAAAAACAAAAACCAGAAACAGTGACAACAAAGCAACAGCAAAAAGACAACCCACCAGAACAGACCAAAAACCCATCACCTAGCAATACCCTCCCACTCCTCAATGAGGAGTTTCAGCACATCATCCCCAACCCAATTATTGTTGGGACCAGCCTCATCAATCTTCTTGTTCACCTCGTCTTTCAGCACTTCCAACAGAGTGACAGCAGAACGGTGGATGACTTTGATAGAGAACTAGGTCAACCTCGTAAACTTCCTTTCCAGCTTGGCAACACGAGCAACCAGGTTGTTGGGGTCTTCGTCCTTGTCAACTTCAGACCTATTGGTCTCTTCCACCCGTGCTTTATGATTGGAGGAATCCAGTGTGGATTCCTCCTGAATCATACGATTCATCTCAGAGAAGAGACTAGGTCCTTCCACATACTCTTCAGTCTCCTCAACCGTGTCATGTTT
>VDFB02075217.1:0-66146 GCA_007258455.2 Sequoia sempervirens
TCCCTGCAAGGAAAGAAGCCAGACTTCTCATTCTCCTGCCTGGTTCCAATTCCAGAAGATGATGGATGCTGGTTGGTCCATACATGATCATAAGGATCTAGAGAATGCTGCAACAATGAGGATTTGAACCTAATTTATGTTTCCTGATGATTGGTGTATTGGTGCAGTACCTATATTTAAGAGATTCTAGTTTTAGTATTTGAAATCTATAACTGAAATCTAATTGAAGACATTAGTTAGAATGCTTCTGGCTTTAAGGCAGAATTTTGATGTTTGCTGGCCTGGTAAAAAAAACATTCGATGTGTTCCTGAATTCACTGAATATATTTTATTTTCCAGCTAATTATTTTTAGACTTCTTTTAGGAGCCAGTGGCGGTCCTTGCATAAAACCCTTATTATCTGGTCTACATATATTATGTTTATTTATAGATTTATATTACAAAGTATTCTGCTAGTTGTTCAATGTTGATGACTAATAAAACTGGGATTTATTAGTTCATATATCCTTTTATATTTTAAATATTACCCTTACTAATAATAAAAAACGGTATGCTTTAACATAGCCACAATAACCGTCAAGAAATTCCAGATCACATGAAGCATCCTCTCTTCACAATATCACACAAGCCCAATGCATCATCATTTATAACTATTGTGGTTCATGGTAATTTTTTGTGCACAGTTTTGGTGTTCTTAATTATTATTAACATATTAACCTGCATAATTTACACTTGATAAGTTGCCTGTGACATTTACTTATAAAAGAAAGAAGAATATTGAATGCAAATTCTAACTATGATTCCCAAGTATAGTCATTGAACTTCAAGATTGGCATAGATAAGATGATTGATTCCATAAATAAAAAATGAGGGCAACAATTCATTCCAAAAGCATGGTAAGTAGTAAACAGAGGTGTTGTTAAGTGGTCGGGCCTCTTGGTTCTTATGTGGGAGACCAAGGTTCAGCTCTCCTCAACGACATCTTAATGCTGAAAGGCTTGCTCAGATTAAAGATAGATTACAGCCGGATAGTGCTGGAGGATGTGGCATTTTGATTGCAGTTAGATAGCGCTAGTAGATGTGGCATGTTGCTCGAGGCAGCAGTAGCTCCTCTAGTTAATGTTGGATAGTTTAGTTGTAGGCCATTGATAGTGTTCATGCTGAAGGAGTGCAAGCCTGTTTGTAGCAGTGACACCACATGTTATCTAGTTGGGATGGGGACCTTTAAATAGAACCCCAGTACAATAATCAGAAGAAAAAAAATAAGTTAATTACCTTTGTTATGATGCAGTCAGAAGCCCCCATCCATTCTTCCATGTTGGTTTCAAAACCCCTTATCTGCACAATTATTGACATCAGTACAAAATTGATTGTGCTTAATCACATCCTATGCCAAGCATTTTAAAGTTCCTATCTATCCAATGACCACATTCCAATTCCTTCAATGAGCCAACATATCAGAAGAGAAGGAAATAGCATGCTTGCAACTGGCATTTCAAACTACCTTGAACTATATGTACAATTATAAAATGATGAAATAAAAAAGATTAAATAGGTATTCCCATTACAACTGCAAGCAACCAGCCATTTCACATGCTCAGATATGGTGACAAATTAGTAAATGCATGCAATAGGCAGCTGCCCTTACTGAGTGCACTTAATTGAGAAGGCGCCAGGGCATAAAAGCTAGTATTATGAATAGGAAGTAAAAATAGGATTTTATGTTTTGATATGTTGCACAAATTCTTTCAAAAAACAGTAAAAATATAAAGACTCTAATATGCAAAAGCAAGACAGATTCTGGATAGAAATTAAATCATTCTGAATATGTCAATGTGCATATAATGCACCAAATAAAAATTTATGTATAAATGGCCATGTGAACACTTCATTTAATAGCATTTTTTTAATGGTTGAGTATCCTCAAGAAAAATAATTAACCTACAAGAGCATGTGGAAGGTTAGGAAGGAGCTCTGAGCTTGGAAAAATACAAATGGTCATACTCCATTGTTGTGCTTTGAAGCTCCTAATCTCACAAAAGGAGACTCAAATAAGTATTCTTCGTCGATCTCGGTTTCCTTTGTTTTCCTCAGTTCTCAATTCCATCTTTAAATTGGTTGAATTGCTTCACTCTTTTATTTTAGTTGCTTTACTTTTTGTTGTGGTTTTATTTGTTTCTGAATTTAAAGTCTAATTGTGTTGCCCTTTTACCCACCAACCTGTCAATTTTGCTCACTGGTTAGTGAGTAATTTTCAAATGGATTAATAGTTCTATGTCTGCCAATCGGTTGAGGGTGACATATTTTCATGGGGTTGTGATTTTTTCCGTTAGGGTCTAGCTTCCTTGAAACATTTATTTACCTCGTATCAATGGTTATCTCATCAAGAGTCTAGAGGGGGCTCTTGATGATGGCACTTGTAGAAAGCTAATATGTCTACAATGGAAATCAATTTTGAATCCAATGAGGGGGTTAACAACCAACAAGGTATCGTCAAGTGTAAGCCAAGCTACAAGGAAATGCTTGGTTTCAACGGCAGTGGACTACCAGAGTCTGCATAGTTCTCAGATTTAGAGCATGGAAGAAATTTGGAATTTGAAGGTGGAGGTGTTGATGTGTTTTTTGTGACTGCACCAACACAGAATAAAGTTACCAACAGCAACTCTATCCTCTCTTGAACAAAATCTCTTGCATGCTAAGATTGCTAGAAAGATCATGCATTCAACTCCAAGGTTCCTTCATGCAATGGATAGTTTCAGTTGGCTCAATGTGATTTGTTGGTATTTCAAGGGGACTTACGTAATTGTTCAACAGCGGAGAAAGGAATTTAAATGCTCGAAAGGTTCGTCTATAAAGCTCTTGTTTCCTAAACTAACCAAAAAGTATTGAATTTAAATGGTGTAGGGTTTAGAAAGCCTAAATTCCATTCTTAAGTGCGGGATATGGTGCTCAACTTTAGCAAACTTCAACCGGACTTCACTTTGCCTCATGTCGGATAGCTTCCACGAAGTCGGTGCAATCTTCAAGGGAGGTGACTAAGATATTCAAACCACCACTTGACATGAAGATACCATCACAAAGACACATACCATCATTCAAACTGTGATTGAAGTTAGGTCTACAACGTTTCCAGTCGACCACACAAGGCGAACACACCTCCAGTGAGCCCGCTAGTGGTATGGATAAGCGAAGCTTGCTTAGATCAAACACCACATTCCATTATTACTATCTACTTGCATGAAATGAAATTTACTCTACTTTAAGCTACTACTCAAATCAGAAGGACGAAGAAACCTTGATAGCCACTCACAACAAAAGACGAGATCATCATCAATGAAAACTCTTTTTATTGAAAGAGTGTTCACAACAATTTCTTACAAAGTTTTCAAAGGAAAAACTTTCCTTCTTCTTCAAACTATCCTACCAATCTATGTTACACTATTAGTCTCTCTGCTATTCTATGATCCTAATCTAATGTCTAATAATTACAAATGAGGGGGGATGCCCCTTTTATAGTTGGCCCAATCTAATGGACAGCTCAAATTACAATCAGATGGATGGCCCAAATTGTGCCACCTCAACCCTAACCCTAAAAAGAGGAGTGGAGTAATAAATGAACAATTAATGTCCACCATCCTCTAGAAGATTCTTATTCATAGACGCGTTCACATTGTTCTTGTTCCTCTTCTTGACTGCAAATTGGATGAGTCTGATAATCATGGCTTCAACTTCTTGAAAGGGTATGGCAAGCACGTTCTCGATCTGACCCCGAGGCGGCAACTTCTTTCTCCTGCTCGATGGTGATTTTCCTCCCTCCTGCCACTGCATCTTGAGTTGTACTAAGCATGTTGGAGAACATCTTTTCGGTCATTGTCGGAGGACTTCAAACTTAAGAAGAATTCCTTTATTTTGTCTTTCAATCTGTCATGATGTCAGTCTCCAACGCCTGGGCCTTTGTCTTTTCCCTTATTCTGAACTTGAAAGATTTTCTTGTCTTGGATTCAATCATTCCCACTTGCCATTCGCCTGACTGCGTTGGGTGCATATTGAGTCTTTGAGGAAAAATTCCAACACTTAGCCATTCCTTCCAACATCTCTCTTCATGATTTTATCATCTTGGACTATTTGCTTCATCACTTCAAGTCATCGTGCTTTGGGCCCGGCGTTCATCCTGCAAAACAAATAAAGAGAAGAGCATTAGAACACTTAATAATATAAACTCTCCTTACATACCCAATCTCCATGTTTTGATCTCCAATGTCTAAGTGATCTCCGGATCTGATAGGGTTCATTACTTTTCCTTTAGCAAACTTCTTCATCAAATTCTTCATGCCTTAGCCAAATTTCCAACCCATCTTGTACTCTGCTTCCTGTGTACCTTGAAGTTGTGCGTTAGAAACTTTTATCCAACTTGATGGCGCGTTTAGAGGGTACTGCTTGATTTCTCTCCGCCTTAGAAAATTTCCCAACCAGCATGATATCCCCTTTTTGCCTTAGCCAAATTTCCCATTTGCCTTAGAAATAATTCATTTCCTCTAGAAGACTTCATCAACCAAGTGCCCAAGTAAAATTTCCATCTTAAAGTCTCAGGCAAGGCGTGGAAAGTTTCAAAATCATCTCCTTGTCGAAGATATCCAGTACCTAGAAGAGAATTTCCCTCAGGAAACATCAAATTCATGTGTCCATAGACCAAGGGGTACTTTTAATTTTTGCAATTTATACCTTAGAAAAATATTTCTCACCAAAGTTTATTCTTAGTCCTCCTATCTGGGCATATTTGCATGGTTCAACTTTCAATTCATTATTCAAGAAACTCTCCAAGCATCCCTCCTATCTCAGGCGCATATGAGAGGGTCTATTTCCAATCTTGATGCCTTAGTTGAATTTTCATCTCCTCCATTAGCTTGGGCACATATAGGGGTCTCTTACTTCCAATTTTCAACACTTAGAACATTTTCCAACTCCCCCCACAAGTCAAGGCGCATATAGAGGTAACTACTTCAAGTTTTGAACACTTAGAAAATAGCAAACTTCCTCCTCAACTCTTAGGCACATATGACCCTTCAAGCTTTGAGTTTATTTGCCATAGAAATTTTCAACATTCTTCTCCTCAAGGTTGGGCGCATTTAGGACCCTGAGCTTCCAATTTTCATAACTTGGAAAATTTTCCTATCTTCCTTCCTTGCTTGGGCGCATATGACTAGTTGAGCTTCAAGTTTCAGGGACTTAGACAAATTTCCAATCCATCTCCATGTTAAGGCGCATTTCAAGGTGTGTACTTTGAGTTTCAACGCCCTACTGAAAATTTCTAACTTCCAATATCCTCTTGGGCGCATATAGGGGCTTCCACTTTCAATTTCCAATACTTAGAATATTTCCTCATGGCATCCAATCTACCTAGGGCACATATGACATGGCTAGCTTCCATTTTCTAGTACTTAGAAACTTTTCATGGTCTTCCAACCTTCCAAGGCGCATATATCATGGGTTACTTCAAATCTTGATGCCTTAGAGAAATTTCCAACCCCTCTTTTAAGTCAAGGCGCATTTAGGGGTAGCTACTTCAAGTTTCAACACTTTGAACATTTTCCAACTCTTCCTACAAGTCAAGGCGCATTTAGAGGGTCATACTTCAAATTTTGGACACTTAGAAAAGAAAAATAAATTCTAACTCCTCCAAAGTTGGGTGCATATGACTAGCTGAGCTTCAAGTTTTCTATACTTAGTCAAGTTTACTCAACCCATCATGCTCAAGGGCGCATTCTAGGGTCCTTGCTTCCAATTTAGCAAACTTAGTCAACTTTCAATCACTTCCTCTCTACCTTAGGCGCATATAGAGGGTCAAGCTTCAAATTTCAAGGACTTAACTAAATTTCTCGTGCTATCTCCTTCCAAGGGTGCATTTGGGTGGATGTGCTTCATGTTTGCAAGACTTAGTAAAATTTCCAATCATTTCTCAAGCTAGGGCACATTTCACCATGTCTACTTCCAATTTCAAGCACTTAGAAGAATTTTCCATCAAACCCAAGTAGCCAAGGTGCATATGAGGGCAGGAGTTTCAAATTTGCAACACTTAGTGGAATTATCACTCCATCTTCCATCCTAGGCGCATTTCAAGGGTCAAGCTTCAAGTTTTGAGGACTTAGACAAATTTTCAATTCAGCCTCTCAAGCTAAGGCGCATTTGGCATGTTGGACTTCAAATTTCTCATACTTCGGCATTTTTTTAGCTTGCTCGCCCCTATTTACTATATTTAGTAAGTCTTTGATTTTTCACTCTTCTGAAGCTTGGATTGATCTGAAATTTCAACCACAGAACCCTGATGACCTAGTTAAGTTGTCACACTGCCATCTCGTGCCGACTTGCTATTTATAGCATGTTTCTGGAGGTGTTTTACTATTTATAGTAACTTTCTGATTTCACAACTCCGTTCAACATGAAATTTGAATGATGTGATCCTCATGGGTTAACTTGCCTGTTCACACTGGTGCCTGCTGTTGACTTACTATTTATAGCATGTTTCTGTAGTGCCTTACTATAAATAGTAAGTGCTCGGATTGCCTCCAAATTTCACCAGTGGATAGCTTAAAAGATACTAATCATAGTGGGATACACCGGTTTTTGGAGATTTTGGCGTTTGACCCCTCATTTTAGGTCCCGAAGCTGGAAACCCTAATTTGACTTGCATGTTGCTCAAACAATCTCCATTTGACCCCGTTTTTGTTGCACTTTGCTCTGTTCGTGATACTGAGGTGTTGGGCAGCCGCCGGAGTGATCCTGCTAAAAATAGTAAGTCTCTAAAAAAGTGATCAACTCTGCTTGCATGTCACATCACTGCGTAGCTCTTGAGAAACCCATAAAAAATGACCTAACATGCGCTGAAAAGTCCTGCATGCAAACCCTAAAAATAGCCTCTGAAGACAGCTCCTAAGAAAACTCCAAATCCTGGTTTGCATGTTACACCACTGCAAAGCTTTCAAAAAAACCCACAAAGAGTGTCCAAACATGTGTAGAAAATTCCAACATGCAAACCCTAAAAATAGCCTCTGAAGGCTGAGTTCTGAAAGTTATCATCTCATCTTGCATGTTATATCATCGCATCGGTCTCAAAAACCCAGAAATATTCTTTAGACATGCATTGAAAAATTTCACATGTAAACCCTAAAATCTGCTTATGAAGGTGATATTTGCTAAAAATAGAAAGTTGTCAGATTTGGCTCAAATTTTGTAGACAAGAAATTTGACGTGTCCTGGATGCAGTGTAACGATTAGAACTTCAAAAGTGTAGAGAAAATGCCCCAAATCAAGTACTTACTAAAAATAGTAAGTTGTCGGAACTCAATGAAATTTTGTTGAGAACCTGCTGGAAGCTTGCTGACTACATTGCCACGCTCAAATTTCAATTTACTCACTCAATTTGACTTCAAACTGGCCGGAAGAAAGCAAACCCTAATTCTCAGACTTAGCCAAAATTTCAATTCAAGCGGGCACATCCCCGGAAAGACAGACAAAACAAGAGAGAGACAATAGGAAAACTAACCAAAATCAAGCCAAAAGATCGAAACGAAGCAAAAATTAGGGGGTCCCCATTTGTAATGCGGCGATGTGTGAAAAGCTCACAATAGGAAGATGAGGCTGAATGCGGCGGGCTTTTGCACCATCGAACTTATAAGGCTAAGGTAAAGGTAAATTAATGGGAAATTTGCCTAGGTGCAAATTTATGCCATTACACTTACATACTTTTGAACTTTCTTGTTTCTTATGTTCTACCTCCTTGTTTTGCTTAGGAGGTTCCAAGAAACTACTTCTGCAAAACTTCGTCGAATGTCCAAGACTATTGCACTTGTGGCATATTATATTAGGAATCATGAGCGGAGCAAATGAGTTGATATTTTTGTTCATCATACCAAATCTTCCAATCTTGTTTCCTGCAGGGTTAGCTCTAGCATGTACTCCATAATTTGTAGTTTTATCTCTATACTTATTTCTAGCATCCAATCTACAATTTACTGCCTTATGCCCAAATTGATTGCAAACGAAACAATATCCAAGGAAAGAAGGATAGAACCTGTTTGTATGTACCTACCTCCATGGGAGAGATTTTTGGAATGGTCCTTTCATAGTTTGCCATTGATTCTCCTCTCTTTTGTTGGTTTCACCTTTGATGGAGTATTGAACCGTATGTGAGTGGTTTTTTGATTTTCCTTATTTGCTTCTTTAGGTGGTTGATCCATTTTTGAACTCTGCCCTTCTTCAAATCCAACACCTCTTGTCACATGTGGGCTTTTGGGCATTAATGATTTTATCCAAAAATTTTGTACTTCTCACATTCTCCAATTCTCGATTTAATTGCACCATGGTCTTTTCCAACTCCTTCCTTAGTGATACAATCTCAAATTCTAACTTTTCACAACTTTCTTCCCTTCCCTTTAACTGGCTTTTCATTCCTTCCTCCATCATTTTTGCCTCTTCACACTCAACTTTCAGATCTAGGATTATTTTCTTGGCTTCTTCCTCACTCATTTTTGCTTCTTCATATTGCACTTTTATGTCCACAATTGTCTTCTCAACTTCTTCAAGGGCTTGTGATAACTTCGCTTTGGATTCACTTTCTTCTTGAATTTTTTATTTTAGACATGCATTTCTTCTTTTTAAGTGAATGAATCTCATCATATGCAAGATAAATTTCTTCCTTAAGATCCACTTCTTCATCAACCTCCTTATCTTCCACATCCCTTTTATCTTCCTTTTGATTCTCATTGTCATCCTTAATCTCTATCGTCATGAATAGTATCTCTTCTTGATCACCGTAAATTTCATCATCACTTCTTTTGATTCGTCATCATATTCATTGGAGTAAAGGCTCCTCTTTTACCTCCAGAAGTTATTGTTTCTCTCAAAATGGTTTTCATTATAATCTCTCAAAATGGTTTTGATTATAGCTCTTCCTTTGTTGTTGATATCCTCTTCCTCTATTCATATTGTAGTTTTCTTCATTGTCGTTGTTCTCCATCTTCCCCTGCAGGCACTTAGAAGCAAAATGTCCTAGTCTACCACAATTATAACATACAATAGAAGACTTACATGGATACTTATCTGTGCCCTTCTTGAACCTCCTCATGCAATGAGCTTCTTCTTTGTCTGTCTCGCCAAATTCATCATTAGGTTCTATTGATGTGACTTTTATGACCGCACCAATCAGCAGAACAAAGTAATCCGAAGGCTACTCCATTCTCTCTTGATCAAAGAATCCCATACGCTAAGATTGCCAGAAAGTTCGTATGTTCAACTCCACGGTTCCGAAATGCTTTGGAATACCCTCAGTCGGTTCGTTGTGAATTGTTGTTTACACGAGGGGACTTACACAATTGTTCAGGATGTTTGCAATTAACAGCAGGATTATGCTTTGAAGGGAGTTCTTGAACGAATGATTTGGCAATGAGGTATGTTTTCCTAAAACTAACCAGAATTAAACTAAATTGAATGGCTGCAGAGATTAGAAAATATATGTCCTAGTCTAAATGCAAGATGTGTGGAGCTCGACTTCAGCAGACTTCAACCGGATTCTACCTTGCCTCACGTTGGACGGCTTCAACAAAATTGGTGCAATTTTCAAGGGAGTAACAAAAAATATTCAGATTATAATTCAGCATACATATACCATCAAGACGACGCATACAAGCATACGAATCACAATCAAAGTTAAGTTTGAAATGATTTCCAATCGACCACGCAAGGCAAACTTGTCGTCAGCAAGTTGCTAGTGGTATGGATTAAACGAAGCTACCTTAATCAAACACCACAAATCCACAATTAACTACATGCATGAAGATGAAGAATTACTCTAACTCAAATCCTACTTGAAGTCGAAGGGTGAAGAAACCTCACTAACTGCTCATAACGAAAGACAAATTCACCAATCAATGAAACTCTTTTATTATGATAGCCTTCGTAACAATTCCTTACAAAATTCTCAAAGGGAGAATTTTCCTTCTCCTTCAAACAATGCAATGAAACTATTCTAACTCTAACTGTCTCTCTATGCTCTAGCAGAATGCCTATTCTCTAGTCTAATGATCTAATAATGTACAAATGAGGGGGGGACCCCTTTATATAGCTGGCCAATCTCAATGGATGGTCCAGATCAAATTTCAATGGATGGCTCAGATCGAACCACTTCAGCCCTAGACTAGATTTTGCCCTAAAAACCGCCGGAAGGTGGAGGAGTGGCATAATTAATGAGTACAAAGATAACAGATTCCTCCTTTGACCACTATGGGCAATTAATGCCCACTATCCTTCCAGAAGATTCTCGTCCAGGACCCTGTTCCCATTGTTCTTTTCTCTGACCGCGTAAGCTACGAACCGGGCCAGCTCCGCATCAACTTCCTGTTCTGAAATTGCCGGAGTAAGGTTGAGCTCATATTCAAGGATGGTAATCGTCTACTCTTGCCAAATACAAGACTTTCTCCAGCTCTCAATGGATTCCTGCGTGCTCTGAATAATGGCTGAGAATGTGGAGATATTTTCAAAGTCTATCTGAGCGAACACCCTCATCTCGGAGAAGAAAGGCTGCAATCTCCCTTTCAATCCATCTACTTCCACCTCCTCAGGAGTTAGTCTTTTGGCGAACAATGCCTCCAGTGTGTTGAAGATGCCCTCATGAATATTTCCCATTGCTTTTTTGATCTTGGCAGACTCCACCTTTGTTGTGTCGAAGAAGCCTCTACCAGTGAATGCAGCAGAATACCACCTTGGAAAATCATATCTATCCCCTGCCTGAATCACCCCTTCATCAACCAAAGTCTGCATGGGTGTGCGCATCAGAGTAGCAAGCGTGGAATGGTCTTATCCTGAAATATATGTGTGTCGTTCCAAGCCTGCTCGATGTTCTCCAAGCGTGAGAAGATACTAGAAGCATGCTGAAAAGAGACAAGATCTACAATGAATCTTTCGGCCTCAGCACGAACACCGCCAATCCACTTGTCTCCCTCTTGAATGGCCCTCTTCATCTCCTCGAGCCCGCTGATCGACTCTCGTGGAAGCTCAGGTGGAAGCTCCACCACTGGGTTCTCCTGAGCACACGGACGTGCTAAATGCCGCACATACCCAACTAATGCCTTATGCTCCTTTTTCAATTTCTTGTACTTTCCTTCTTTTCATAGCAGCCTACCTTTCAGCGTCTGGAAGGAGTTCTCAGCCTCCTCAACAACTTGTGCTCCAGAGGGACGCCCTAATTCAATTGTAGTGACTGTGTAATTTTCAAGCATCACATCACCTAGGTCATATTCCTCCCTCAGAACTGCAACATGGAGAGTGCGAGAACCGACCTCATCCGTTTCCATCCTGGAGTACTTCCTATGTCTCTTCCTTTTAGGTGACCCACTTATTCTATTCAGGAGCTCCTCCATTTCTACATCTGGGTTGGTGTCATCCTCCTGATCTCTCCTTATTGCGCGTGTGAGCCAATTTGGAGCATTCTGCTGAGTGCCATAGACAATAAGGGGCTGCTCCTCCATTGCTTCAACTTCATGAACTTCTTCTTGAGCAACATTCGGTCGAGGCTCATCTGTCTCCATACGCTGGCTATCCTCCTCAAAACCCCGAATGTCAGGTTTCATTTCATCCTCAAAGGCTGCCTCAAGTGCACGATCAAAGCGAATGTCTGTCTCTGTTTCTTCTCCTTCATCTGGCTGATCAGCACCCTCAGGAGCGTTGGCACTCTAACTATCAAGCTCCCTAGACAACAGTTGGTTAACTTCTTCCATATCCTGCTCTTCAACCACTCTAACCCTCTGATCTGCAAATACCGACACCTCTTGCACACTTGAAGAGAGAGCCAACAACTGTGTGGGCAATGCCTCCTCTGTCCTCTGAAGTTCAGGTTGAACTGGCTCCTCCACTCGTGGTTCTGCAAGTTGGGCAATTTGTTTCCTCTTCTTTGCCGACATTGGTGGCCTCTGATTGCCCATGAGATTGTACGAGAGGGCAATTGACCTTCTCTTCAGCCTGTGAACATGCCCCTCTACCCAGCTCCTTGTGAAAGTGAAGACAGGCATGGACAAAGTGTCTAAGTCCGTGATCTCTAGCTCTACCCACTCCGGTGGTGGGACTAGCGTGTCCTTTATTGATTCATAGTCCGAGTGCATTATGCTTGCATCTTCATCAACTTGATCAAGAACCTGGACGACTTCACATTCTCTGATTAACTTCAAGGGTAACCTGGAGAACATCCTCCTCCTAATCTCAGCTTCATTGCCCGCATTTGCCCAAAAGTCTTCTAAATGAGCCCTGTGCCTATATTCTTCGCCTTGCACAATTCCAATCTTCCCTCGAGGATCAAAGTCCTGCCGGCCTGTGTGGAGAGTGAGGTGGTAAAACTGCAATTCATCTTCCGCCTCCTTGGCCGCCTGCAAAGAAGGGCACTCCTCAAGCGAATTTCCCATAACAATAGCAAAATGCAAACCTCCTTTCTTCTTCTTCCTTATAATTTTGTCATAGGCTATGAGTTGCCTAGACACCTCGAGCATTATCATTCTATTTGTGGGATACCTCGGTAGTCGGTAGGCATATGAATGGTGCCCCGGCAGCCTTAAATAAGTGAACTTTGGGAATTGGACAAACCAAAACTCGAACTCCTCGGTCAATTCTTGTGCCTCTTTGGATATTCTTTGTTGCACCCTCCGCTGAGGAGTCCTCGTGATGTACATTGTGAAGGCATCGTTCACTCTTTTGAAGTGAGAGGTGCTCGTCAGATGTAACTGCCTGCAAGCTTCGTGAATTTTGAATTGACCAGAGCCACACCCAATCGGCTCCTGGTACGTCAGCGCCTTATATCTTGTCATTCGAGCCAGCATATAAATGACATATGAGCTCATGTAGAACGTCTTTGTCCTTAGATTTCTGAACTGCTCATCAATGTTATCACTGATCATCTTCGCCCAATCTACATACTCTTTTCCCTCTAGCACCACGCTGATGTAAAAGAACATCCAAGGCTCAAAAGCATCATGATCAAATCACAGTATTCTTGCTTCAGCTCTTCTGACATGATTTGCTTTGGCAGCTTGGCGCCAGGAGGCTTTGGCTTCCTCATCCACGTTGTGTTGATCCTTTTTGCACACCTATCAAAAGATGTAGCATACATCTTATCAGCTCTCTCCTTGGACTTGTACAACATTTTGTCCATAACTGGAATCCCGAACGCTTCGCCAATTGCACAGGTGTGAAATTTGCCAACAGCTTGCCCTCTGGAGAAACAATTGTCCGGTGGTCCGAATTGTAGTAATTTGCACACTCCATAATCAGCTCCAGACACCAAATTGCTGGTGGAAAACCAGCAGCTGCATATAACCCACTCTAGCCACCCTACCCGTATATTCTTGTCTTAAATGCTTCGAGGTTGAATGAACCGAGGTTGGTGTCAGTCAAACCTACCAGCTTCGACACAAACTTTGATTCCGGAATAAAAGACTTCTTCAACTGTTTAATAATGCCCTGCCTAAAAGCATTTTCCTTGCTAGCTTCAACATTTCCAGCTTTGGCTGCAGCCTTGCTTGTTCCGGCAACATCTCCTCTTTGAATTTCAGCCATCTGCAAAATAAAAGAAACGAGCATTATAATTCTAACTTTTTAAAAATAAAAATTTCGTGAGATGGCTGGCAAGTGGAGTTGGCTTTTAAAAATAAAAAAACTTCAGCCTTAAAACTTCAACTCCAAACCTCGTGAATTACAACACCAAAATTTAAAACTTCAAGCTTCAGCGACTTGCAGCTACAACACTTTCAGCCCTTCGAAAAATCAATCTCAACACTTCTACTTCAGAATTTACTTCTTCTCAGCATTCAACACTCTCAACTTCAGCACTCAGAGAAATAATTTTCTCAACTCAAAAATTTCTCATTCACTCAGCAATCACTTTCACCTTCAACACGATTTTCAACTCTGCAACTCTGTGAAGAAAAATGAATAACTTCAGAGTTTTTATAACTAAAACCAGACGCCCAATTTAGCAATCGCCATTAATTCACTCCCCCATTACTTAAAAATTTTCCAATTTTAGGAGAGAATATTCCTAGTCGTCACAGAAATTTGCTATTCAGGGAGATTCTTTCCTCGTTCGAATTTAAAATTTCCCCCCTCGACTGCAAGTTATTTTCAGTTGACTGAAGTATTTTGAGAAACTCATTAAAAATTTACTCCAGCATTAAAAATTTCATCTTTTTAAAATGGCGTAGGTTTTATTAAAATTTAATCTCAACGCCATTTAATTTCACTCGAGAAAATTTTATTTATTTTGCCGGCACCTTAGAAAAATCTATATTTCGCCCGAAAAAATTCATCAGTTGCAAGTTTTAATATTTAAAATCATCAGGCGAGATTATTTTTCCTCCAAAACATTTTTAAAATATTTCCCTTTTGATAAATATCTCCCGACTTCAAAATTTCATGTGTCCAAACGAAGGGGGACATTTGATTTTTTTAAACTTTGGAAAATAATTTAATTGAAGTTTATTTAATTCCTCCAACATGGGGCATTTTATTTGTCTAGAACAAATTTTATTTTATTTCCAACACCTTTTAAAAGAATTCATCATTTAGTCTTGGGTGTATTTAACATTTAATTCCCCCATACTTAGATTATTTTCCACTTCACTTCCCAGTCTAGGCGCAATCAAGGGGGTAAACTTTCATTTTCCAACATTTAATATTTCCTCATCCTCCCTTTTAACTACTAAGGCACATATGGGCCCATGAGCTTTCAGCTTTTTCACACTTAGAAAAAATTTCAACATTTCTATCTCAAGGCGCATATAGGAAGTCTTCATACTTTAAGTTTATTTGCCTTAGAGAAGTTTTAAACTCATCCTTTTGAAGGGCGCATTTGGCACTAGGTGCTTTCAATCTTGATGCCTTAGTATCTTCAGCCATCTTCCTTTCAGCTAGGGCGCAAATGAAGCCTTGAGCTTCAAATTCACAACACTTAGAAAAATTTTCTAACTCACTCCTCTTCAAGGCGCAAATCAACCCTTAGCCTTTTAGTTTCATTGCCTTGGAAATTCTTCAATCACTTTATTCTAGTTGGGCGCATATAAGGGTACCAACTCCAAGTTTATACGCCTTAGAAAGTTTCAAGTTCCTTCATCCTTTCCTAGGCGCAAATGAGGGGATCCTCTTTCAATTTGCTAAATGCCTTAGAAAAATTTTAAGTGCCTCCTTCTCTCTTTAGGCGCATTTGAGGCATCAAGATTCAAATCTCACATATTTACTAAACAAGGCACAAATGGGAGGGGCTACTTCAAGTTTTCCAGACTTAAACTTTTTCCCAAGCTTTGTCCCAGACAGAGGCGCATTTGAGTGTGTCAACTTCAAATTTGAATGCCTTAGTAGAATTTTCCCTTTCCTCCAAAGTCCTTGGGCGCATATAGAAGCTCCTTCTTCAAATTTAAATCACTTAGAAAAAATTTCATCAACCCCAAGTTACTAAGGCGCATCCAGGGGGGCCTGCTTCAAGTTTGCAAGACTCAGTAAAATCTCCAATCATCTCTCACTTCAAGGGCCAATTTGGAGGTAGCCACTTCAAATCCAAATGCCTTAGCAAGTTTACAAGGATTTCCTCTTCAAGGGCACATCTAGGGGTAGAAGCTTTCATTTTCAAGGACTTAGTCAAATTTCCAACTCAGCCTCTCAAGCTAAGGCGCATATGACCCTCTTTACTTCCAATTTTAAGCACTTAGTAGAATTTCCAAGCATCTCCTCAAAGCTGGGCGCATTCTGGGGGTAGAGCTTTCAATTTACAACACTTAGCAAAATTTTAATTACCCTCTCCTTCCTTAAGGAGCATCTCACATAGGTAGCTTCAAATTTCTTAGACTTGGTAGAATTTTCAACTCTCTTCCAAAGTCCTTGGGCGCATATAGGAGGGTATGCTTTGAGTTTTAAACACTTAGCGACATTTCAACAATCTTTCAACCCCAAGGGCCCATTTCACCATGCCTACCTCAACTTTCATACTTAAAAGAATTTTCATCATCCTTAGGTAGCTTCTAGGGCGAGTTTTGATGCTGGACTTCAAATTTTCTCAGACTTAGTGAATTTCATGTCTTTCACCTCATTTGGAGTGATTTGTTCATGTTAGCCCCGGCTTGCCCTAACTTTCTATTTTTAGAAAGTTTCCTAAATTTTGCATTCTGAACTGATTTTCGGCTCTAGAAGGCTTGATTTTTGCTTTATCTCGAACCTCGAGATGTGATTGTGTTGTTGGCGTCTGGTGCCTGTCTATACCTGCTATTTTCAGCAACTTACTAAAAATAGTAATTTCTCAGAACGAGCTCAAACTTTGCGTCCTGATTGCTCGAAGACTGTTGATCATGGCTGGATGTTGCTTCTGCATGACTGTCGTGTTTCACCCTTGATTTTTGGAAACCCTAATTTCTCTACGCAGGCTCGCTAAAAATAGTAAGTGCTTGATTCTCGAACCTTTGCAATTCCGTTTGACTTGAAATTCGCGCCAAGGGGTCTCCATCACTTGTTTGACCTATTCATACCAATGCCTCGCGCTGACCTGCTATTTTTGGCATGATTCTGGAGGTGGTTTACTATTTATAGCAACTACCTGATTTCGAGACTTCCACAACTCCGTTTGACTTGAAATTTGAATGTCGTGACCTGTTGATGTGGTTTTTGTGACCATACCAAACAGCAGAACAAAATAGTTTGGGCTACTCCGTTCTCTCTTGATCAAAGTATTCCATGCGCTAAGATTGCGAGAAAGTTCGCATGTTCAACTCCAAGGTTCCTTAAGTGCGAATAGACCCAGTTTGGTTGATGTGTATTGCTGTGTTCGTACGAGGGGACTTACACAATTGTCCAGATTTCTTGCAGTTAGCAGCTAATGTATGATTTTGAAGGGGGTTCTCATGTGTATGATTTGGCAATGTGGTTCTTTTTCCTAAAACTAATCAGAAATGTACGGAAAGTAAAAGGAAAGGGCCTAAGAAATTTGTACTCTATTTTAAATGCAAGGTATGTGGGGCTTCGTCTCAATAGACTTCAACCGGATTTCACCTAGCCTCCGTCGGACATCCTCAGCAAAATCGGTGCAATCTTCAAAGGGGATAGCGAAAGGTATTCAAGTTACAGTCTAACATACGTACACCATCAGAACAACGCATATAAGTGTGTAAGCCATAACCGAAGTTAAACACAAGATAATGTCCAGTTGACCACGCAAGGCAGACTTATCATCAACAAGCCGCTAGTGGTATGGAATAAAGCGAAGCTATCTCAATAAAACACCACACACCGAAGTAAGCTACTTGCATGAGTTAAACTACTTGGATACGAAAGGAAGAAGAAACCTTGCTAGCATTTCATGACAAGACGAATTTCATCATCAATGAAAGATCTATTATCATAAAATGTATTACACAACAATCTCCTCAAAAGTTTTCAAAGGGAAAACTTTCTCTCTTCTCCAAATTATGCAAAAATGCTCTACACTACTACACTATCTAGCTCTAAGGCTAATGCTCTCTCAATGTCTACTCTGGTTCTGAATCCTAATGTCTTACAAATGAGGGGGACTCCCCCTTTTATAGCTAGCCAAGTCCCAAAGGACGGCTAGGGTTACAATCAATAGAGTGGCCAGAATCGTGCCACCTCAGCCCTAACCCTAAAAACTGCCAGAATAGGGAGTGGTACATTAAATGAATCAAAGATTCCCACTCACTCCCAAAATAGCAAATGCAATAAATGCTCCATACTCAGTCTTCTAGAAGATCCTCGTCCAGTAGTGTGTTCCCATTAGCCTTCTCTCGTGCCAACTCAACAAATCTGCCAAGTACGGCCTCAACCTCATGAACTGAAATAGGCGGAACACAATCCAACTGAAACTCTAACACCGTGACTGAGTGCTCGTGCCTTGTACAAGATTTTCTCCAAGCAGCTAATGAGTCCTGCGTGTTCTGGATCAAAGTGGAGAATGCAGCGGTATTTTCAAAGTCATCCTGTACAAAGGTCTTAACATCTGCGAAGAAGGGAACCAGCAAACCCCTCAAATTATCAAAACTTATTTCATCAGGATTCAGCCGCCTAGCAAATATGGCCTCGAAGGTGTTAGAACTCCATCTATAATGTTGGCCATAGCCTTATGTACCCTTTGAATCATGGCGCATCGAAGAAGCCCGCACTACGTGATAGCCGAAGAATTGCGAGAGAAATCATATGGGTCATTCGCCGAGATGACACCTCCATCAATCAGCAACTGCAATGGCACATGCCTCAACACCTCAAGGCGCTGGATCACCTTACTCTGATAGATGGAAGCATCGCCCCAAGCATGATCCACCGCATCCATCCGTGTCAAAATAGAAGAGGCCTGCTGAAAAGCAAAGGATAGGTCCTCCATGAATTTCTCTGTCTCAGTACGAACTCCTGTGACCCATTTGTCTGCCTCCTGTGCCATTCTCCCCAACTCTACTAAGCCGCTGATCGAAGCTCTCTAGGGAATATCGGCGGAATCTATCAGCGGTACACACTTCGAGAGCGAGACAAGCTGCTGAACATATCCAACTAGCAGCTTGTGTTCTCGTTTCAACTTCTTATATTTTCCTTCTTTCTTGAATAATCTATCCTTGAGGGCAAGGAAGGAGTTATCACACTCCTCAACAATCCCGGAGCACGATGGGAGCGTCCCAAGTCAAGGGTGGTGACCACATAGTTTTCAGGAGCTGCTTCATTCCGGTCACACTCGACTCGTGGGACAGCAACGTGAAGAGTACGAGAGCCATCCTCATCCGTGGAGATCTTCGAAAACTTTCTTGCCTTCTTCTTCGGTGGAGGAGCACTAATCCGGTTCAAAAACTCTTCCATCTCAACTGCTGGATCAATCTCCTCGCTCGGGCTTCTTCGCATTCTATCTCTAAGCCAATCGGGCACCTCATATAGTATATCAAAGGGCTGCTGCTCCTGTGCCTCGACTTCTCTAACCTGTTCCACTTCTTCCTCATTCTGGCGAGGCTCATTGCCCTCAAGTGGCTGAGTGTCACCTGACACTATATCATCATCATCGCCATCATTCATGGCCGCCTCTATCTCCTGCTGAAACTGAGGGTCAGTAATAGTCCCCTCATCATCCTGCTGATCAAGCCTGACAGGTACATTGGCACTCTGGCCAATCGACTCCCTCCGTGGAGGTTGAATATCATCCTGTATCTCCGGTACCTGATTCAATGTAACCCTCTGATCAGCAAATAAAGACACCTCCTGTATGCTTGGAGAACGTGTCTCCAAAGGTACTGCCACTGTAACTCGTGGAGGCTCTGGCTGAACTAATTCTTTCTTTCTGGACTCTGGTCCTCTTGTGATCTGTTCTTTCTTCCTGTGGTGGGCGTCCTGTGATCTCCCATCAAGTTGTAAGTCAAGGCAATTGACCTACTTTTCAATCTGTTCACCCGTCTATCAACCCAAGCCCTGGTGAATGTCATAACTGGGATGGAAAGAGTATCAAGATCAGCAACCTCGGGCTCTGACCAATCTATAGGCGGAAGTGGAGTATCCCGAACAGCTGCATAGTCTGGATGAACAACATCCATGTCCTCATTAACCTGGTCCGGAACCGGAACTACCTCACACTCCCTGATCAGAGTAATCGGCAACCGAGAGAACATTCTCTTCCTCACTTCAATCTCATCAATTGCATCAGCCCAGTAATCCTCAATGGTGGCCTTGTGTTTGAATTCCTCTGACAACACCCAGTTGATGTTATGGTGTGGGTCATAGTGTTGTCTACTTGTGTGATATGAGAAATGATAAAATTGAAGCTCATTTTCAGCTTCTCTAGCTGCCTGTATCGAAGGACAAACCTCATCCGAGTTGCCCATCACAATTGGAAACTCTATCCCTCCTTTCTTCTTTTTCTTCTGGATTTTGTCAAAGGCCAGCAACTGTCTAGCTATCTCTAGCATTATTATCTTATCGGTTGGGTACTTAGGCAGCCTATATGGGTATGAAGAAAATCCTTGCAGCCTAATGTATGAAAATCTTGGAAACTGTATAAACCAGCACCCATACCTTTCAATTAGCTCCTGGGCATTTCTAGAGATTCTGCACTGTAACCTCTCCTGAAGCAGCCTCGTGATGTACATGGTGAATGAATCGTTGACACGCTTGTAATGGGTTGTGCTCGAAAGGTGCAACTGCGTACACGCCTCATGAATTTTGAATTGGTGAGAGCCACAACCGATGGGTTCCTTGTAAGAAATCCCTCTGTACCTCGTCATCCGTGCCAACATATAAATTAGATAGGAACTCATGTAAAACGTTTTAGTCCTCCGCAAACTCAGGAGCTGCTCATGTATGTTATCGCTGATCATCTCAGCCCAATTGACATAATCCTTTCCTTCTAACACCAGGTTGATGTAATAAAACATCCATGGCTCAAAAATATAGGACTGTGGGCATCCACCAACCCTGCTCAGCAACATGATAAGATCACAATATTCCTGCTTCAAGTCCTCTGCTATGATCTGCTTCGGCAACTTAGTACGAGACGGCTTCGGAGTGCTCATCCAGTGAGTGTTAATTGTATCCATGCATCTCTCGAAAGCAAAAGCATACATCCGCTCTGCTCGCTCCCTGGATTTGTAAATCATGTTCCTGTGCACCGGGATCCCAAAAGCTTCACCAATGGCCGCCGGAGTGAGATTGGAAAGCACTTGGCCATCTGGTGACGTGATCGACCGGTGTTCTTTCTCGTAACAGTTGGCGCACTCCATTATCAGCTCCGAACACTGAATAGCTGGCGGAAAACCAGCAGCTGCATACAGTCCACTTCGGACGATGTTGTGCGAAGTGACCGAAGCCCGATGACTTCCAATTCCGAATAGCCTGTTCTTGAAGGTTTCCAGGTTGACGGCGCCCAAGTTTGTGTCTGTCAACTTGCCCAATTTCGAAATGAACTTTGACTCCGGCATGAACGTTTTGCTCAGCTTCTTGATCGTAGCTTGTCTGGAGGCACCATTGTCCTTTCCGGTTGTCCTCGCTTCAGCCATCTGCAACATAACAAACGTTCATCAGCAATTAAATTTAATAAAATAAGGCATGATATAGGGGCTGCAGTCGAATTCTAGAAGCTGCAATAATTCTTGTGTTTGCCAACCTCAGCTTCTTCTCTGAATAAATTCGAATTTTGACACTTAGAACAGATTTCTAAGTGAACTCTGATGATTTTACTTCAACCAGCAATCAGCAAATTGAACCCCAACCACTTCGTATCAGCAAACAGCAATTTCAATTTACACTTCCAACCAGCAACCTCACACTAACAAGTTCGTGCTTTAAAGTTCTCAACTATTTCAACTCAATACAAGGCGTCCCTTTCAACTCTACTCCAGCAACTTCAACTAAGCAAACCAGATTTTAAACTTCAACTTAACAAGGCCGTACTTTTTCAAGCAACTTCAAATTGCAGCAAACACTTCTCCACTCAGCAATGGCGTACCTCTTTTTAGCTCTCAAGACGTCTTCAACTCTCAGCAAACTCAGGCCTCAACAAAACACCTCTCAGCAACTCGCACTTCTCAGCAAAATTCGAACCTCTTCAAGCTCACTCAGACTTAGCAAATTCGCCTTTCTCAGTTGTGAAAATGAGTGAAAAGCTTCTCATTTTATAGCTAAAATTCAAATTCTAGAAGACGTTATTTTTAGCCAGTGCCATTAAACTCCACTACTCCACTTCAAGAATTCGAATTTTCCCTCTCTGGTGTTTCTGACACTTGTCTCCAGTCGTCGGGAATATTATTCTTCTAGAAACTTGACTTTGACTGGCGTTCAGGATTTCTTTTCGAAAAGTTCAAATTTAAATTCATCTTCTTTTAACTCACCAGTCGGAGCTCTGTCACTTGAATTCGAATTTCTAACTTCATCATCTGCCCTGGAAAATTCATCTTCGAAGAGTTTAATCAAAATCATCTAGGCAATTCCCTTTAGATTCATCGTTCGAAGAAAATTCACTCTGAAAACTCATTTTATTTAAATTTGCCTTAGAAAATTTAAAATTCTCCCTTAGGAAAATCCACAATTCGAGCACTGATTAAATTCTTCACTGAAAAGGTGTCGGCGAAGCTTGAAAGATTTAGAAATCCATTCATCATCACGAACGTCCAGTACCCAGAAGCAAATTCTTGTCAGAATGTCTCGAATCCATGGGTACCCAACGAACGGGTTCATTTAATTTTTCAATTTTGAACCTTAGAAAAAATATTATTTCCATCATTTTAAACTCGTTCTTCGCCTGTGATCACTTTGTGTTGCTCTGACTTCTTGAAAAAAATTTGAAGAACTTGAAATATAATTGTTTCTGACTCCATCACTGAGAAGAGTTGCTCGTGCTCCGGAAAATTCATCAACTTGGAGCTCTAGGCGTATTTTCTAAGAAGAAAATAATTTGCCTTAGAAAATATTTTAAAATCCTCTTGCACCTTCGAAAACTTGCCTTAGAAAATTTTGTTGATTGCCAGTGGAGAGGAATTCTCATTTAGAAAATTTTTATATCAACTCCATCCCCGGCACGCCTTGCACATTTTATCTTTACCTCATCACTTGGAAAATATTCATTCAAAAAGCCCAACGCCTTAGATAAATTTAACACTTAGAAAATATTTCATTTCCTCCCCTGAGCGCTTAGCACACTTCAAAATATTTCAACTCCTTCAAGATTTTTAAAATCACCTTATAACTCTTTTACTCCCTAGGCGCACACTTCATTTTTATTCTCCACACTTTCAAATATTTTCCAACGCCTAGCATTTTCTAACACATCACCTTCAATGCCTAGCAAGATATTTCTAACACCTATAACCTTAGGCGCATATCACACCTTGAGAGGGAATTTAAAAATCACGCCCACCACCTTTCCTTCACCACCTTGGCGCATATCACACTTAACGTTTTATTCTTAACACCTTATGACTCCCTTCACACGCCTAGCAAGGTTTTCACAAAGGCCCACCACCTTGGGCGCATTCTACACATGAAGAGGGATGACGCCTAAGCTTTCACCACCTTTCACCACGCTAAGTAACATTTTTCACCTTATTTACCACTCGTATTTACCTTTCACATGCAAACATGGGCGCATTTCCTTGTAGGAGGAGGACGAACTTGCAAATGCCTTCATGTGACTTTTCAACTTCCGTTTTTTGTCTTCATGTGAGCTCATTTGGGCGCATTTAGGAGGGTGAGGAGGACGAACATGCAAGTTGGGCGCATTTCCATACTTGTGGAGTATGAAATCTCCAGCATCTTTGGGTGACTCTTCACCTTCCGTTTTTTGTCCTCACATGCATGATTTGGGCGCATTTTAGCCTTGGAGAAGGACGAGTTTGCTTTGACCTTGTTGACTTCTTTGTGTTGGGCGCATTTTGATGTGAGAGAAGGATGGGCGCATTTCAATGAGGGTGGCGGATTTTTCATGTTTGACTTTGCTTTGACCACCTTGTGAATTGGGCGCATTTCACCCCCTGAGGAGGATGAAATCCTTTGACTTTTGTTTGACCTTCCTGCCTTGGGCGCATTTTGACCCCTGAGCAGGATGAACTCACATTTCCAAAAATTTCTACGCTTCTAGCTGAGATGGGCGCATTTCCCTATGCCTGCTGGACGAGACTCCAGACTTAGACAAATTTTTCATCATCCTCGCCAGCCTACGTGCCCTGCTATTTATAGTAAGTTCCCTGAATTCACGCCTCTGAAGCTCGGAATGGCCTGAAATTTTAAACATAGTATCCTCATAATCCTGTTAACCTGTCACCACTGCAACTTTTAGTCACCCTGCTATTTATAGCCTGTTTTTGAAGGTGGCTTACTATAAATAGTAAGCTCTTGTTTCTGATAGCTCCCAAGCTCCGATCGAGTTGAAATTTTAATGAGGCGCTCCTCACCACGTGACCTGACACTGACGCATGCACCTGATTTACTATTTTTAGCACGTTTCCAATTTGACTTACTATAAATAGTAAGTGCTCCGTTTGACTCGAAATTTCACCAGCAAATAGCTTGAAGGATGCTGATCGCGATGGTTTACATCGGTTTTCGAAGATTTTGACTTTTGATGCCTATTTTTAGGCTCCGCTGGATACCCTAATTTGCATTGCATTATCAAAAGATCTCCGTTTGCTCGTTTAGCGACGCTGCGATCATTTCGTGAATCTAAAGCTGCAAGCTGCGGGACATGCTAAAAATAGCAAGTTCCTTGCGGTGAGAATTCGTTTGCATGTTACACCATCGCGAAGCTCTCGAAAAACCCATCAGGAATCACCTGACATGCAAAAGAAACCTCGACATGCAAACCCTAAAAATAGCCTCGAAGGCTGAATCGAAAGTGGTCATCTCGACTTGCATGTTATACCATTGTGAAGGTTTCAAAAAACCCAGAAGGAATATGCAGACATGCAAAGAAAATCTCTGCATCTGGACCCTGAAATTCGTGCCGGAAGCCGGACTGCTAAAAATAGTAAGTTATCCGTTTTCGCTCAAATTTGGCATGCAAGCAGTCCGATGTGCTCTGAATGCCGTGTGATTGTCGGAATCTCGAAAATGCTGACAAATTGCCCGGAATAGCAGACTTACTAAAAATAGTAAGTATCTCGGAACTCAATGAAAATTGGCTGGAAGCCTGCTGGATGCCTGCTGATAACAACGTTAAGTTCAATTTTCAATTTTCTCGCTTTACTTGACCTTGAACTGACCGAAAATGATGAAACCCTAATTTTAGACTTGGCCAATATTTTCACGTTTAAGCTCAATGACGACACAACCCCCGGAAAGACGGACACCAGAAAAGAGACAGAGAGAGAGAGAGAAAAAACCCGAGCCAAAAGACCGGAACGGAGCAAAAAAATAAAGGGGGTCCCCATCTGAATGGGGCGATGTGTGAAAAGGTCACAACATGACCCTCATCAATAGATTTGCCTGTCCACACTGGCACCTGATGCTGACTTACTATTTATAGCCTATTTCTGGAACACCTTACTATAGATAGTAAGTGCTCCGATTGCCCTCAAATTTTACCAACAGACTCCTTGAAAAATGCTGATCACGATGGGATACCTCAATTTTTGGAAATTTTGGCGTTTGACCCCTCATTTTGGGTCCTGAAGCTTGAAACCCTAATTCATCTTGCATGTGCCTTGAATGACCTTCTTTCAACCCTGTTTCTGTTGCATGTCGTTGTGTTCGTGGTTCTGAAGTGTTGGGCAGCTACCGAAGTGAACCTGCTAAAAATAGTAAGTAGCTGAAAAAGTGACCAACTAGCTACCAGATGAGTTTGCATGTCACACTGCCCGAGAGATCTTGAAAAACCCAAAAAAAAACATCAACATGCGAGCACTGGCTAAAAATAGTAATTTTTGGAAAAGTGACCAACTCCACTCGCATGCTACCTCATTGCGAAGCTGTCAGAAAACCCAAAAAGATAATGTTGACATGCGCAGAGGAATCCTGCATGCAAACCCTAAAAATAGCCTCCGAAGGCTGAATCATTGAAAGTCATCATCTTGTTTTGCATGCTATATCACCGCGAAGGTCTCGAAAAACCCAGAAAGAATCCTCGGACATGCATCTAAAAGTCTACCATGCAAACCCTAAAAATGGACCTCGAAGGCAGGACTGCTAAAAATAGCACGTTGTTCGTTTTAGCTCAAAATTTGCAAGTGATGAGCTCTCAGTGTTCTAATTGCAGTGCAGTTGTCAGAGCATGAAAATCTCAAGAAAACAAACCCCAAATTGACACTTACTAAAAATAGAAAATTGTCGGAATTCAGTGAAAATTCAGAGGGAGCCTGCTTGAAGCATCCTAACAACAATGCTAAGCTGAGAAATTGATTAGCCAACTCAATTTGACCTCAAAGCAGTCTGAAGAATGTAAACCCTAGTTCATTGAAAAGAACCCTCCAGACCTAGCCAAAATTTGAACCCAGGTCAAATGACAAGTACATCACTAGACAGGAAGAACAGACCGAGAGAGATAGACCGAAAGACCCAAGCCAAAAGACCCAAATGGAGCAAAAATTAGGGGGTTCCCATTTTGAATGGGGCGATGTGTGAAAAGGTCACAACAAGTTCATGTATCTTGTCCTTTCTTCTTTGGGCTACCTTGAAAGCTACCTCTCTCTTTGATGGTTTATCTTCAATCCTCATTTGGTAGGCAGTTAGGGTGTCGTGCAAATAATCCTTGGTCAAATTATCCAATTCTCTCATTTCTTCAATTGCAAAGATTTTAGAATGAACCCTCATAGGTAGAGATCTCAATATCTTTTGTACAATAGTTGCTTCATCGATCTCCTCACCAAGTCCCACCATGTTGTTAACAATTTTGTCAACTCAAAGAAAATATTCAACTATGTTGTCTTCTTATTTCGTTCTAAGGCTTTCAAATCTTGCCTTGTGGGTTTGAAGCTTAGCCTTTTTCACTTTTGCATTCCTTCATAAATGCTATTTAGCTTATCGCATATTTCCTTTGCAGTTTTGCAATGCATCACCTTTATGCATTTGAATTCTACCAATCCACATAATATGGAATTCATAGCTTTTGGATTGTTTTCACTTTCTCTTTTAGCATCTTTGTCCATAAGACGAGTTGTACGTATAGTATATTCATCTTCCATAGATTGCCAGACATCATATCCCAAATCACTAAGATATGTCTTCACTCTTAAGCTACAGAAAGCATAATTAGTTCCATCAAACAATGATGCCTTGTTTGATGAGAATCCATGAATTTCTTGTCTGGCCATTAGTGCTCTCCTCAAATCTACCTTCCAGCTGTTAGGCTAACTTCGAAGGAACCCACTCTGATGCCAATTGATGAGCACTTAGTTATATTGAGAGGGGGTGGGGTGAACCAATATATGATAAAAGTTTCTTTCTCTACTTTAATCAAACACAATAAAATACTCAAGTAAGATCTAGCAATTTAGAACATAGAGACAACACACAATTTTACATGGAAACCCTTGCAAGAGAAAACCACAACAAAATATTGCATATATATTATATTGATCTTCTTCTTCTTCTTGTAGGCTCCAACCTACTAGAGACTTCAATCTCTACACAAACTAAGCTCCAACCCAGCAAGAGGCTCCAACCTCTATTTGATAGGCTTCAAACTATTTATTCTTCTATGGCTGATATGAATAACCCCTTCACACATCTGATCCAAATCTAATCACTCTCTTCCTTCATAAATTTGGTTATTATCATGCACCAATCTTTGTCACAAATCTGATTACAAATATAAATATATATACTTCATCTTGATCTTCTCTAATAATTCTTCATTATATCTTCTCAAAATAAATCAGATTTATTCTTCATATTCTGCTCCCTCTCTTCAAAAATATTCCATTAATTGTTTTAAAACAATCAAATCACTTACCTCTTATATGTCTTCAATGAGGGTAAAAGACATGCCCTTTCACAATGATCACATTTTATAAAAGATGCAACCCTTTAAAGAAATTGCACTTGTAATTGCTGCCCTTAACTATTTTTTTTTTTACCTTATGGAATCGTACCTTCTCAATAGATATTAATAGCTGCTTTTTCATACAAATCGCTGCTTTCTTAACATAATACAAATCGCATCCTCTTCCCTTTTTGTCTTATTCACACTTCAGCATTTTGTCTTATTCATCTTTTGTCTTTTATGCAAACCATTGGATATATATTCTTGCTGTTCCCTTCACAATGAATTCACACCATATACAATTTGATCGCTGCTTTTAATATATTGACAATTGTGTCTTAGGAATGAAATCAAATAGTTATTTATATGATCCTTGTCTTCTTCAAAAGGAGGTCGGCCTCTTGGAGGTAATTTAATTTGAATTTTAAATTCATCTTTCTTTGGCATATGGTTGACCCATGACACTTATTTCTCCAATGTTTAAATCTTTAATTTAAACATGCAGTCTTTAATGATAATGTGTAACTCTAGTCTGCTCTGCTTTGCTCTTCAACAGAAATGTATAACAGGCAACTATTATAACAGGCCATACTTCACCTTGTCTTTATGACTTCATTTGCAGCTCTGTTCCTTTGACATTGTTGTATCCAAAATAAATATTTGCTTCAATGAGACATTTTTCTTAAAATGATCTAAATCATGTTAAATTGTTGTCAAAAGTATGTTTTAGATCAAACAAAACATAGGTATTTTGTGGGTTTATGTCAAGGAAGATACTTGCAAAATTTTGAAAGTTTGAAAATTAGGGTTTCAAAACCCCTATTTTTAGGAAAACCCTTGAAAATAGGACCTTCCCAGAAATGATTGAAAATGATTTTGACAGGATTAATCAACTTCACGATCACACTGGTCAAGTCAAAATCACGAAAAAGTTTGTTTTACTCTGGTGGGTCTATTTTCAATTTTCAGGAAGAAAGCTGAGACCTCCGCAGCCATTAATGGCAAAATGGCCAGTACCAGGTAGCGAAATCTAAGCCTTGAAAGCTTCAACAAAGAAACCATGGCAAAAATGCTCGAAAAGATGCTTTGCGACAGAGGGGATTTTCAAGAGTGAAAAATGTTGAAAATTGACTAAGTCTAAAGAATGCACGCCTCGCTACCAAGAGGAGGCCGAACAGTGAAATGCCTTGGTCATTTTTCCAAGACCCGTACACACAACACAGTGAAGGTGATTGCCAAGATACAAGTGTACGCATCGTCAAACGAAAAAGCTCAAAACAGTAATGCTACAGGGCGAATGTCAAGTGTGAAGAGATGAAGATTTTCAAAGGAATGATGAAACTGCAAGCTAAAAGCGCCCCTGCTGGCCAGGGGCGCCCTTGGATTTAGGAGGTCAAATACAATCATTAAATTCATCTAAAGCAGTCATCTTCTTCATACTCCTGTTGGCTTTTCAACAAAACATTCAACGAGATCATCTAATTCGGTGATCACCGGCAAACATCGACAGAGTATAGAGATGTTGCAAGCAAGAAACATCCAAAATGGCAGTCTAACATAAAAAAAGGCACCCCCCTTGAAGAAAGGCGCCCTTGAATAAGATGATGAAGATGTCACTTCCTGAGAAATGTTGTCTTCATGAAATCTCTCCAGCTTTGATCCAACTTCGCAACGAACCAGTCAGCAAGCCTATAAGACACATCAAACGACAGCAATGGTTGTTCAATAGAGCATGCAGATTGGAGGACTAATCAATAAGCTTCAAGATAACAGCACCCCTACTAGCCAGGGGCGCCCTTCTTTTCAAGACACCTGATGAAGTTATCAACAGATGTTGTGTATAAGGCATTTTTTCAGCTCCCTCTCAACCTCTCGATCAATCCAACAGCACATTCATCGGACCTGTCAAACAGTCAGAGGCAATGATCAAGCAGAAAACGCCAAAGATGGAGACTAAATGAATAACATTGGAAAATGTGCTAAGTGTCAAGAAAAAGCTAGCAGGGGCGCTCTTCTTTTCAAGACACCTGATGAAGTTATCAACAGTTGTTGTGTATAAGGCATTTGTTCAGCTCCCTCTCAACCTCTCGATCAATCCAATAGCACATTCATCGAACCTGTCAAATAGTCAAAGGCAATGATCAAGCAGAAAATGCCAGAGATGGAGACTAAATGAAGAACATTGGAAAATGTGCTAAGTGTCAAGAAAAAGCGCCCTACTAAAGAAAGGTGCCCTTTCCTTTAGGCATGCAGATGCAGTTTTTTGTTGAGTAACCTCCAGGATGACCTCCATTTTGATTGATCTCGACAACGAGACCGTCAGTGAATACATCTGACAAAGCTATCATTTGACGATAGAGATCAAACTGAGGCAGTTTTCAACATGAAAATAACTGGTCAGAAAGCCAAAAGCGCCACTGTTGAAGAAAGGCGCCCTTGCTTTTGAAGACCTAAAACTAACTTTCAGAAGCTATGAAACCAATCACCCTTTCCAGGACTGAGCCGATTATCTGATGAATCGTCAAGCAAGATCGTTAGACTTGTCTGTCAATGGAGATATCAAATCGAAGCACGGAGCTCGTAAATGAAGAAACTGAAAGACAATCACGAAAAATTGACTAAGTCAGGTGAAAAAGCGCCCCTGCTGAAGAAAGGCACCCAATCTTTTGGAGCCTTAGATCCAATTTTCAGGCTTAACATCTCCCAGGCACATCTCTTCAGCATGGTTCTAGCTCAACAACGAATCTATCAGCAGCTACTCAAGATCAATTGAACAATAGGGAGCGAGGATCAAACAAAGAATCTTCACCACGAAAAAATAATGAAAAAGTGTTCAAATTCAAAAAGGACGCCTAAACTAGTCAAAGCAAGATTTGTTAACTAAGTTAGACATTTTGGAGGCAAACTTGGTTCAAACAGCCCACAATCAGTGGAAATCAGTTTTTAGAACTCCAGATCAAGCCAAATCACCCCAAAATCATGAGTTGGCACCCAAATTTGAAGGATTCAAACTTGAATCAATATGTACCAACTCTAGGCATCCCATTTCGTTATTTCTTTTGCAGGTTGAAGATCAAAACAGCCATTTGCTCTCCAAGGCATATTTCCAAGATCTGAATGAGGTTTTGGATCGTTCTTCATTATTTTTGAAGATCAGTGGCACAAAGGGATTTCCTCTCAGAGGTTGCATTCAGAAGCATATTTTTCCAAAAAGGTAGAGAATGACTTCCAATCTTCCTCTTGTCTTATTCCCTATGTCACATGGGGACATGTCCCCTGCTCCAAAACCCCCTGTCCTCATCCCCTGCTGTCCTAGGGACGGGGGGATGCAAAGGGGACGTCCCCCTACCGTCCCTAAAAATTGGAAAACCTTTAGAAACGCTAGGAAACGTTTCCTAAACACTAGGAACGTTCCCCCATCCCTGAAGTGGATTGGGGATGCCTAGCCATCCCCAATCCATACCAAGGACGCCTAGCTGTCCCCCGTAGGCCAAAGTTGAAAAACATTAAAAAAATGATATTTTTAAGGTTTTTTCCCTATGCGCAAGGCCCACCAAAATGTAAATTTTTTATTTGTTTGGGCTAAAGTTTGGAAACATTAAAAATATTATATTTTTTATTGAATCGAACTCTTACTTTTCACGGTAGACATTTTATCATTTTATCGGGCATTCATTCATAGCGACGGAGCACGAGTCTGAGCCTTGAGGGAGCCAACGACCATTTGCAAGCCTGAAATTTGGCACCTTTCATCCACGCAACCTTCCAGCCACACAACCATCTCATCCACGCGAGTGACTGAAGTGAAATTTGGCGATGGCAACTGGAGAAATCAGAAATCTAACGACGGCTAAGGCAAAGTTTTGAGAATATTTATTATATTTTTGTTTGGATACTTAGTATGGGAGTGGCGCAGTCATCTCCAGCAACATTTGCAGTTGCAATATAGGTAGTTTAGCTTTAAAATTAATTATTTTGTTTTGTTTTTCAATTTTCAATTTTAAAATTTTTAATCTCTTTTTAGTTTTTAATTTTTTTTAAATGAAATTATTAAAGTTTTGAACTCTTATTCTATTCTGAATTTTTGAGCATAAAATTAAAAAAGCCCTATGGCTATTTTTTAATTTTATGCTCAGAATAACAGAGAACGCAATTTTTTAAAAATGAAATTATTAAACCCTTGCCTTCTCTGTTATTCTGAGCATAAAATTAAAAAGTAGCTATAGAGCTTTTTTAATTTTATGCTCAGAATAACAAAGAATGCAAGCATTTAAACTTTTGAAGTTTTAAGCTTTAATAATTTATTATTTTAATATTTAGTTTTACAAATTTTCAGGCTTTAAACAAAAAAAAGCATCCAAAATGAGCAGCAATAGCAATATTCGCAGTGACCATGAGACTGAGATTAGTGATAGTGAAAATGAAGCTGTAAAAATGCCAGCAAAAAACCCTTCTTCTACCTCTGAAACTCCAACCCATGCTTCTTCAGACCATTTTGCATGCCCTATACCCACTCTTCAAAGGTTTGCAAAAGGCCCTTTCAACAAGAAGAAACCATTGCATCAGTTTGCCACAGATGTGACCACCAACAAGAAGAAAAGTTCAAGGGGTAGTAGGAAATGGTTTTGTCATGTTTGTAAAACTAATTACCATGGGAGCTATACTAGGATTAGAGATCATCTAGTGGGTGACTGTGAAAAGGGTGTTAGATTTTGTACAGCAATAACATTGGAACAACAGCTTCTATTTGCAAAGTTGGTTGGAGTAAGTGAGGAACAAATGATTACCATTCATAACAAAAAAGGGACATTAGCTGATTTGCAAGCCTCTTCCAATGTATCAGTTGGAGAGAGTTGTGATAGAGGGAAGAGGAAAGCAAGTGAGAAAGCTTCAATCATGGGGTTAATGAATGCAAAAACATGAGCAAGCTGATGATGCAGTGGCCAAATTCTTTTATGCACATGCTCTTCCATTTCATTTGGCAAGGTCACCTTATTACAAAACAATGGTGAGAGAAATATTGGCAGTTGGATCCTCTTATGCCCCACCTGGAGAACATAGATTGCGTACCTCCCTCCTTGACAAACAATATTCAAAAGGTACCATGATGATGGAGGAGATGAGGCAAACATGGATTAGGACTGGTTGTTCCATTGTCATGGATGGGTGGAGTGATATTCGACATAGGCCACTAATTAATGTTATTGTTACATGCCCTGCTGGTTCATACTTTCTTCGAGCTATTGATTGTTCTGGGAAGCTTAAGGATGTTGATTTTCAGTTTGGCATTTTGAGGGAGGCCATAGAGGAGGTTGGGCCTTCTAATGTTGTGCAGGTTGTGACAGATTCAGCTTGTATTTGTAAGCTAGCTGGTTTAATGATTGAGAGTGCTTATAAACATATTTTTTGGACTCCATGTTGCGTACATGCTTTGAATAATGCTTTGAAAGACATTGGCAAAATAGATTGGGTGAAGGCAGCAATTTCAGAGGCTAGAAACATACAAATTTTTGTATGTAACCATCAAACTTCACTTGCACCATTCCGATCTTATTCAAAGAAAGAATTCCTCAAACCAGTTGAGACTAGATATGCTAGCTACTATATTTTGTTGGAGAGGATGTTGGAGGTCCAAGATGCTCTACAAGCCATGGTTGTTTGTGTAGAATGGAAAAGGTGGACTCTATCGAAGACAAGTGAAGGCAAGTGAGAGATAGAGTACTTAATGAAACTTGGTGGGCCAATATCAAGTAAGAAATCTGAAAATTTAAGTTGTTTTTGAATTTATTACACTTACACTTTGTCTTACTTTAGTCTTTGCATTTTAAAAGTTCTAATTTTTAATTTTTTTTTTTGTAGGTATATTTGCTCTTTCATATCACCAGCTGTTGCGGTAATCCGGTGTAATGTCCCCTTTTTCGGCATGATCATGGTTGATGGTGGTTAGCCTCTTACTCAGACTCTCGTAGGCTAACTGGATTGGTTAGAGGGTCAGTGGTACTTTCTGGAGAGTTTGATCGTTCTGGTTTTCAGAGCCCAGTGACTGGTTCACAGCAGGCGTTGGCAGTGCAGGAGTCGACAGCTTCTGACGGCACAGGATTATATGGTGTTTTGAGTGAGTTATGGGTTTTTAAGTGATTTAAATATTAATTGATTTAATATTTAATTATAAAGTCAAATTGACTTTATATTTTTAAATCACTTAAATATTCTCTAAAAGTGATTTAATATTTTAAATCACTTAAATGAATAAGTGCGCCCAAGTATTTAATTCATATACTATTGAAATGGATTAAATATTATTTAAAAGATTTTAATATCCAAAAGTGGCGTATTTTCTTGGGATTCGTACCTTTGCATAAAAGGGCATTTCTGGCAATGAGAAACTCATCTTTTGACAATTTCACTTTGCCTTGTGCTATTTTTCCTGTGCATTCTCCTGTGACCAGGGTTTGAACAATTTGTCCATTGAGGAACGATAACTCTTCAGTGTTGAGTGCTTTTGAGGCTGTGAAAGATCAGCTGAATCAGTACAGTTGAGAGCTTCATACAGAGGTTCTACAGATACATACAGAGATTAGATATATTCAGATTGCTTGTTGTTTGCAAATAAATGAGGGTTTCTTCCTGGTGGCGCATCCTTCTTCAGAGTCAGAGGCTTCCAGCAGAGATTCTTTGCATTCTTTCCTTGGCCGTACGGCCTACCTTGGATATTGTGCCTTTAGAGAGGTGTGTGAAGGGTTAGGCTGAAACGCCTCCCTTTTGTGTGATTTTTGTCTTCTATCATTGGCGTCCAGCATTTTCAGAGGATTGTAACCAGTTTCGAGGCAGGAAAAATCACATCTGGAGATTTGGCGTGCTTATATGCTTGATTTCACCATTTCCGGCTGTCAAACTGGAAAATTCTTTAATTAAATAATCTGGAGATAATCTGGTATGTGTATCACTTGCAATCTATTTGTCACAGTTAAATAATGAAATCTACACTTCCATTCTGAAGCAAATAGTGTAAATTTACATTTTATGAGCATTTATGATGTGCGCCCCTTCTCTTCTGTCTATCAAACATTCTCTAAAAAATTAAATAACACAAAGACTTAAGAAAATTGGGGTTTTGAGTTGAGAGCCAGCAGGGCTCATCACAGTGGTATCAGAGCACTGATCCTGCCAGCTTGTGGGGTTAGAGAAATTTATGAAGTCTCACAAAGAGGGTTTTGACAAGTTCTATTCCAGAGGGGGTCCTAGAAATCAGAGAGGTGATCAAAATCCTTTCCCACCATTTCCGTTTGAAGAACAGGAGGAGGAAATAGACTTGGATAATATGGCGAACAGGGCAGGAGAAAGTTCTCACAGGAATCCTTGGGATGATGAGGACAGAGAAGCTAAAGACGTGCTCAGAGGCATGGTTGCAGGCCAAGAACAGGTGGCGACTATTCTTCAGCAGCTCAGCACAAATGTTCAAAATTTGACAATTAATAGGGCTCATAGTTTGGATCCAGATCGTGATGGCAGTATTCACAGAGAGCCTCAGAGAGTCATAGCTCCAGCACGCACCTTTGAGAGAGCTACATGTCCTACTTTTACCAGAGATGATGCTGAGGAAGTGGACGAAGTTGAACAGGGTGGCGAGATTAATTTTGCAAATAACATTATGGCTATGCATGATGAGTGGGATAATTTGCCACCGAGAGTTAAGGAGCACCTTAACTTTGACAGATTCATGAGCCAGAAGAGAGAACACACCAGAAGCAGGAATGACAGGCGGCCTAGATACAAGCATAATGATCTTAGACAGGCTACCAATAAGCTTACCTTGGCGAACTTTGATGGTAGTGGTAGAGTTACAGCACGTGCCTGGGTTAGTAAGCTTGACACATTCTTGACACTACGCCCCATGCCTGAGGAGGATGCCATTCGTTTTGCAGCACTTCACCTTGATGGCGTGGCACATGACTGGTGGATTCATGGTATGGCTACTCTTCACCATGACAGGATTACCTCGTACCGGGAGTTTACTGATAAACTGGTTGAGAGATTTGATAGACGTGATCCTGAGCTATTCTTCAGAGATTTGGCACAACTGAAACAATTAGGTAGCTTGGACTCGTACATTAGAGAGTTCCAAAGACTATCTGTGATGGTGACAGGAATCTCAGAAAGAAGGCTGATTATATTGTTCATTGAGGGTCTTTTCGAGCCCATGAAAGGTTGGATAAAAGCATTTGATCCACCTACTTTACAGGAGGCCATGAGGAAAGCTCGCAGCATGGAGCTCTCTACACCTCATAAGCCATTTGGCTCGAAGCCTACTACCTCATACACGGAGAATAAATCAGATCCAAAGAAGGCTGATAATGCAGATCAAAAGAAGAAATTTGCAGCTCCTTTGGACCGAGAGACAATAAATGATTTGCGTAGGAGGAAGCTATGTTTCTATTGCAAAGCTCCTTATGACCAAAATCACAATTGTCCTCTTAAGCCTAAGGGTTCAAATCATAGTAACGAGACGCGGACTCGGCGAGGGCGACTCGGCGCGGGACTCGGCGACTCCGGACGCGGACGCGGCGCAGACGCGGCAAAATTAAAAAAAGTTCAAAAACCCTAGAAATTTAGAGATTTTTAAGGATTTAAAACTTGTTTCAAGCACCCTTTATTGAATACAACACAAATAAAAGCAAATTTGATCACATGCATAAGTATACAACGATTACATAAGTATAAGGTACACATTGTAGTTGCGTTGCTGAAGGAAATAACATACTTAGATATATAAAATTAGTCAAATGTATACAAAACTCATGGAATATGAAATCCATGACATCAAATGTTCCATACAAATATGAAATATGAAATATGACATCAAATCAAAATGTTCTATGACTCTGCATCCTTCCTACGAAGGCGTCTAAAGGGCCTGGATGATGTTGCAGCTGCAGCCATAGTCTCTGCCTGTGTCTGAGTCCCCATACCACTCTCACCACCAGTAGCTATGTCTCCTCGTGCTCTAGCCTCCTCCTCAGCCATGGCTACAACCTCGGCCTCTCTCTCTGCCTGGTCCACCCAATCAAGGTCCTCATCACTAAAGACTGCATCTGTAGCCTCAGTGGTCCACTCAGACTGTGGATCAACCTCGTCTAGATTGATCGGGGTTTTGTCATGGTCAAAAAGCTTCCTGTATCTGAGCCGAAGATTGTAATGAACATATACCAAGTCGTTCATCCTCTCCACTGTCAATCTATTGCGCTTCTTGGAGTGTATGTGCTCAAACATACTCCAATTGCGCTCACAACCAGATGAACTGCATGGCTGGCTCAATATACGAATGGCAATATTTTGCAGGTTCGGTGTATCAGAACCAAACATATTCCACCAGCTATCTGAGATGAGAAAAAGAAACAAAATCAATCTCATTTCAAGTTTCAAGTTCAAGTTCAACATTTAATAATAAATTATAATATAAAGAGATGAAAATTATGCCCTTAAATATATTTTTACCTGGTAGTAATGTTGTCCTATTATCTTTGCACATTTGACGTGCAAAGAAGTCTCCATGTGCCTTAGTGAAGGCATCTATCTCCTGCACCACCTGTGTAGTAACAGCAGGCAACATCCGCTCCAATGTCGTGTAGAGCCCACTAAGAATTTCTCTATCTGCACGGAGATCGCGGTGGAATTGGAAGGCCGGATTCAGGAAACATGCGGCTGCATGGATGGGCCTATGAAGTTGGTTTTGCCATCTCCTATCAATGATATCCCAAATGGGACGATACTTCTCCTCAACTCCACCATAAACTGATCTAATGGCCTCTTTGGCCCTATCCATGCCCTCATATATGTAGCCCATTGCGGGCTTCTCCCCATCTGCAACTCGTAGGAGAACTAGCAAGGGCTCAATAAACTGCAAAGTGCAAACATGTAGCACAAATAAGTGTGAATGAAAATAAACAAATAAAAGTAAGATATGATTAAAAATTAGAACATAATAAAGAATTAAATTTTACCTTCACAATCTCATCCATTGGTGTCCAAAAACCTTGCTCATCAAAAATGCAATCAGCCACAGCAATCCCTGCAGTGCTTGTAGAGAAGGATGAGGAAGACCACTCCTCACTAGTAAACATGCGCCTCAAAGCTGCCCTTGACCGAATCAAGGATTGCATCGTGATAAAATTTGTTGCAAACCTGGTGATGCCAGGACGAGACAACTCCCTCAACCCTGTGTATTGCCTCATAAGGTTAAGCACCCATGTGTGGTTGTATACAAATTTGCAAACGTTTTTTGCTGCTTCCACACATGTTTTGATCCATGGGAGCTTCCCAAGATCCTCCAACATGAGGTCAATGCAATGGGCGGCACATGGAGTCCAAAAAATAGTAGGGTGCCTCTCCATCAATAATTTACCAGCAGCAACATAATTTGCTGCATTGTCTGTCACCACTTGCACTACATTTTCTTCCCCCACATCAGCTATCACGTCCTCTATGGCCTCACATAGGTATGTGGCATTTTTGAATTGGCCAGAAGCATCAATGGACTTAATGAAGACGGTGTCACCTGAAAAAAAAAACAAAACCAATTATTCAATAAATTAAAAAACATAAATCAGCCATATTAAATTATGTGATTCACTAAATAAAATTCAAATTCCAATGCATTGAAGGAAGAACAATTACCTCCGGAGGAAACTAGGAAATTAAGCAACGTCCTATTTCTCCTATCAGTCCAACCATCAGTCATGATGGTGCAACCAATCATGCTCCACTGCTTGCGTTGCTCCTGTAATTGTGCTTTCACATCTGCCACCTTTTGAGTCAAAAGTGGGCCCTTTAATTCATCTTCACTAGGGGCTTTGAACCCCGCCCCACATATAGTTATCGCATCAACCATGTTTTGCCAGAAAGGTGACCTATAACATGTCATACATAAATTGATAAGTTACATAAGTATTGTAAAATTTGAATTCGATAATGAGATAATGAGATACATCTAGATTCTAAAATTTAAATATAAATTTTAAAACAATTAAACGAAAAAAAATTACCTGGCTACATGGAAGGGAATGGTGCAGTAGTACCAAAAGTCTGCAATTGCCTTTTTGGCTGCATCATGTGCGTCCTTGTTCCAACCCATGCTCTCAAGCGACGGTTGGGAACCAGGGGTAGTGCGTGGTACAAAATATGAGTCCACCCTAGATTTACGAACTCTAGGGCCAATGCTAACACTGCCACTACCACTAGCAGTAGCAGCGCCACCAGCACTAGGAGTACGCATAGGCATTGCTGATGCAGAAACAGAAGCACTACCAGAAGCACTAGCACTAAGACGGTATGGAGGCATGGAAGAAGCATCTCCAACAGCACCAAGTCCCTGTCCAACTCGAACACTCAACAACTCCTGCTTCTGTTTCTTTTTCAATTCTTTTTGCATTTCAAAAGTTTCTAATTGCACCTGTACTTCACGAACAACCTCAGGAGGTGCTACAGAGCAACCCACTGCATCATGGGCGGGTATGCGTGCAAGATGATATTTTAATCGATTTATGCCTCCATGATATATTGTTTTGCAATAGAAACATTTGGCATCTCCTTTTTTCATTCCGGGAAAGATTTCAGCATGTTTCCAAGCAGGGTCTTTTCTGACTGGGGTATGAGACATTGTGAAAATAATAATATGGTATGATTTGCAAATGAATGTGGCTGCACAAAATAGGGTTTCTAAAATTATTTAAGTTGCAAGTAGGGTTTGTAAAAAAAATATGCAAACTCAAAAGAATAGTGAATTTTACAAATTACAATGAAATATTTGTTAAAAAAACACAAAAAAACTCAATTAAAATCGAACTTACCTCTTAGATTTAGCTTGGAATGCAATAGAAACTCCTCCAAATCACTGGTAATGAGCTTTCAATGCACCTCCTTGCTGGTATGAAGCTCCCCAAATGATATATGCTCTTGGATTTTTCTTCAACAAGTTGCTGGTTGCCCTCTCTTCTCCTCCTATTTTTCTTCACAACTCTCTCTTCTTCTCCTATTTTGCCAAATGAATGAAATGAGTGCCCTTTTAGGGCGAAATAGAAGATATAATTAAAAAAACAGTTTAAAAAAATTTAGAGTTTTTATTGTTTTTTGGCCTTTTTGGCCTGCTGCCGCGGCCGCGTCCCAGAGTCGGGACTCGCCGCGATCCGGGGTCCTGAAGTCCGGCGTCCAAGGGGTGCGCGGCTTCGGGGGGCCGTAAGCGGCCGGGCAGCCGGCGAGTCACGGTACTATGGTTCAAATAGACAAATGGAGTGGTTTTATGAGGGTGATGACCTTGCTGATTTAACGGACCAGCAAGCTGGTTTTAAGGATGGGAGTATGCGATCTATCATTCTCGTCAACGAAAAAGGTGAGAAGATAGAACCGAAGATTCTAGAGGAGGAGCATGAGATGTTTCAGGAGGATTATCATTTTGATTCTAGTCCCATGGGATCAGAGGGGTTTGATTGGGATCAGTACAGTTATGAGGCTCAGTTAGTACAAAATCCTCTTTATGAGGCGGATGCTACATCTTCTTGTGATAATCCGCTCTTTGAGGTGGATGTTGATTCTACTCTTGACCCTGATTTAGGCAAGAGCGTTGATCATAGTATTGGAGATTCCGTCAGTGCATCAGATTTCAGGTAGAGCTCGTTGAGGAGATTTCCAGTGTGTACATGGTCAGGAGTCTACACAGTTTCACTTTCAGTCATCATGTACATGACCTGTTTCAGATGCACAATTCTGGTATGCACGTGTTAGACATGTTGGATGATAGCATATCTCGTGCGGTTTTAGGGAGCAAGTGTTGTCAGCGGTTTGACTTGCTTTCTTATGAGTTCCTCTCTCCTGTGACAGATGGTGTTGAGATTGACAGGATACAGCATGATGATCCAGTTGATCAGATTTGGGAGTTACAGGAGACAGTTGATGACAGTAGGGACATTTCACAACACTATCCTTGGGATCCTGGTGGAGTGGTTGATTCTTTGTTGTTGAGATTGCTTGCGGACAAGCAATTTCCGGGAGGGCGGACTGTAATGTCCCCTTTTTCGGCATGATCATGGTTGATGGTGGTTAGCCTCTTACTCAGACTCTCATAGGCTAACTGGATTGGTTAGGGTCAGTGGTACTTTCTGGAGTTTGATCGCTCAGAGCCCGGTGACTGGTTCACAGCAGGCGTTGGCAGTGCAGGAGTCGACAGCTTCTGACGGCACAGGATTATATGGTGTTTTGAGTGAGTTATGGGTTTTTAAGTGATTTAAATATTAATTGATTTAATATTTAATTATAAAGTCAAATTGACTTTATATTTTTTAAATCACTTAAATATTCTCTAAAAGTGATTTAATATTTTAAATCACTTAAATGAATAAGTGCGCCCAAGTATTTAATTCATATACTATTGAAATGGATTAAATATTATTTAAAAGATTTTAATATCCAAAAGTGGCATATTTTCTTGGGATTCGTGCCTTTGCATAAAAGGGCATTTCTGGCAATGAGAAACTCATCTTTTGACAATTTCACTTTGCCTTGTGCTATTTTTCCTGTGCATTCTCCTGTGACCAGGGTTTGAACAATTTGTCCATTGAGGAACGATAACTCTTCAGTGTTGAGTGCTTTTGAGGCTGTGAAAGATCAGCTGAATCAGTACAGTTGAGAGCTTCATACAGAGGTTCTACAGATACATACAGAGATTAGATATATTCAGATTGCTTGTTGTTTGCAAATAAATGAGGGTTTCTTCCTGGTGGCGCATCCTTCTTCAGAGTCAGAGGCTTCCAGCAGAGATTCTTTGCATTCTTTCCTTGGCCGTACGGCCTACCTTGGATATTGTGCCTTTAGAGAGGCGTGTGAAGGGTTAGGCTGAAACGCCTCCCTTTTGTGTGATTTTTGTCTTCTATCATTGGCGTCCAGCATTTTCAGAGGATTGTAACCAGTTTCGAGGCAGGAAAAATCACATCTGGAGATTTGGCGTGCTTATATGCTTGATTTCACCATTTCCGGCTGTCAAACTGGCAAATTCTTTAATTAAATAATCTGGAGATAATCTGGTATGTGTATCACTTGCAATCTATTTGTCACAGTTAAATAATGCAATCTACACTTCCATTCTGAAGCAAATAGTGTAAATTTACATTTTATGAGCATTTATGATGTGCGCCCCTTCTCTTCTGTCTATCAAACATTCTCTAAAAAATTAAATAACACAAAGACTTAAGAAAATTGGGGTTTTGAGTTGAGAGCCAGCAGGGCTCATCACATTCGGTATGCAGATACAGACTCTCCTAGCTTGGGAGAGATATATGAGACCTTTGATAGCATGCTTGACCAAATGAAGCAAGCTATTCGTAAAAATGATCCTGAGATGAGTTTTTATGAGGACCATATTAGGCCTATTGTGACAAAGAGGTGGAACACAATGAAAACCCCTCTTCATACGCATGCCTATGCTCTTAATCCGAAGTGGTATGTACCTCGACCTGGCCGAATGCTTCCTTCTGAGGATGAGGAGGTGATAGAGGGGTTTACAACAGCCCTTCGTAAAATGTATGCCAACGAGGAGGCAACCATTCTTAGAGAGCAGTGGCTTATGTTTTTTGATCTTCAGGGTCCTACATTCAGCAAACTAGAGGCTAGGACGGATAGGGCCACCATTGCACAGAACAACCCCATTGGATGGTGGAAATTCCATGTGAAAGACACACCGGATTTGAAACAACTTGCCATTTGTTTGCTCTCACAGATTGCTAGTTCCTCTGCTGCAAAGAGGAATTGGTCCACCTACAACTTCATCCACTCCATTAAGAGAAACAGGCTTACTTCAAAACGAGCTGAGAAATTAGTTGCAGTTCACAATGCCATGAGACTTCAGGACCGACAAACTACTGAGTATCGGCAGACTCCAGTAGCACGATGGGATGTTGATCCTGAGGATGTTACGCAAATTGATGAGGAGACGCAACCAAGATTGGTTGGGCTACCATTGGATGATCCACTCTTGCCAGAGGATGATAGTGACTCAGATAGTTCCGAGTCTTTGGATATTCATAGCCCGAATGAGGCTTAATTTCATAAACTATTGTATTTAGTTTTAACTTTGAGACTTCTGGATACATGTTTGAGACATTTGGATATTGATAGACCATGGTTTTATTGATGTTTGATACTACTGTGATAAATTTTATAATGCTTTAATGACATTTCTTATGTTATAGTACTACTCTCGCGATTTAATTACATATTGATATTGTTGTTATCAATTATTAATTTATTAACATATCTATCTCTCTTTCCCTCTCTCTCTCTCTCTAATATATTAATAAATTTTGAAAAAATCATATATATATATATATATATGCATTTTGTATGTCGCCGTCCCCTACCATCCCCTAAAAATTGCCCCTTGGGAAACGTCGCAGAAATGCGTCCCCTACCATCCCCCCGTCCCCATCCCCGACAGGGCATGGAACATAGCTTATTCCTCTCTTTTGTCTTAAAGCTTCTTGCATGTCCAAGAAAACAGCAGATAATCACAAATCTGACCAATTGGGTATGATTAGTGTTATCACCTGAAGTTGCACCCTTGTTGAACCTAATGTTCAACACCTCAGTGTAACATGGGAAGACCTCCAAAGCTGTGGGTCACTTGTAGACAGAGGTCAACCTCCGGAGAAGGCCGGCTTCCTTTGGTGTCACCTAATTACCGATATGGGAAGGAAAAGGGAGAAGGAATGCATAAAATAAAGCTAAATCTAAGGTGATGCACCGAAATGACAGGAACAATGAGATACTCAATTTACACTTGAATACTGACAATGAACATAAGATTACACATCAAATTCTGTAAGCCTTACACTAACGTTTCACAAACAGGTTCGATTCACACACTTTTTCCGGAGAGGAAAGAAAGATTTTCACACACTAGAATCCATGTGTGACTAAGTGAACACAATTTGTGATTTGTATAATGGTACTTTTGCAAAGGAAGGCATGAAACACAGGATAAAGTTATGAAGGAATGAAAGAAATTCACAAAAATAACTTGATCATGAACCTAAAATGGACAACACTTCTGCAAGAACAAGATGGAAATCCGAACACCAATAGTCACCAAGGCAAACTTTATATATCATGCTCCAAAATGAGTTACAGAATTTTGCTAATCTGAGAGAAGACTGTAGAAGTCACAGACTTCAGAAAAGCATCAGGAGAACTCCTTTACAAAGAGACAAAAAAGCCTTATATACAAAAGTGTGTCGGCCCCTCTGGGCTTACAAAATATCTGGCTCAAAAAAGATCTCTTCCTAGATCTTTTGACATAGTTAATGCTGTGTTCAAATGAATCCCTGCGTGTCTGTGTCGGTGTGAAGAGTCGCCTCCAGGAGTGGTCTTCTTCAGATCTTTCTACACCCACCGCATTTACTTCCTGGTATCGTGTCCGCCTTGAACCTCTTTAGCCGAGCTGCCTTCAATGCTTCTGACCTCAGAGCAAATCCGTATCGATTCGCATTCTGTTGATCTTCTTTGCCGAGGTCAAACCGCCATGGCTCACCTTTTAGCTTTCTCTGATTGGTTAAGCATACTCCACGTAGATTCTTCAGGCGGTCAAAAGCTCGTTTGATCAGAATCGCATCTCGGCGAGACACTGGAAGTGTCTCACTGATGCGATTATGCCCCTCTGAAGCTATCGGCACAACATGTGACAGTCGGCGAGATGTCTTAGCAAGCTTTAAAAGTCATGTTGATATAGCTGAAAACATCGGCAAGACAATCGGCATCGGTCTGAAGTCACAGCGAGCACCACTGAGTCACACCGATACCGATTTCATTTGGCAAATCCATCGCTGTCGATAAGAGATCATGTGTTCGGGAAGACCTCATAGCGAACCTTTCCTGTCGAGGCGAGCACATCCCTGTCGGCAAGACCCTACCGGGTCAATGAGACCTTTCAGCAAGCTCATTTTAGTCACCCCGAGCTCAGCATTTCTTTCGATGAGACATTTACTTGGTCGCTGGGACCTCACGATGGTGACTTAACTCCTGGCGAGCGCACTTCATGTCGAAGAGACATCACCGGGTCGGGGAGACCTCATAGCGAAGGCACAAACTTTTGCCGAGCTCACTTGATTCCGTCACCAAGACATTCCCGGGTCACCGAGACTTCTTTTCAACCTGGAATGTTACACCGAGGGCTCCTTTTATCGGCAAGACCCTCCGCATCGTTGAGACCCCATGGCAAAACCATCGTATTACACCAACAGCTTTCATTTTGTCGAGCTCCTTTTGATTCGGCGAGACCACAAGCAGTCAGTGAGACCACATGCCGAAGGCAACTTGCTTTGGCGAAAGCTCATTTTTTTGGTCGGGGAGACTTCGTTATATCGGCAAGACCACTTACCGATGTCAAACTTCCTCAGCGAGCTCTTTTGTTGTCGACGAGACTCTTGCCGAAGGCAAAATACATATAGGGACCCCTTCTTTCAGCAAGACCACCTTCGTTCGCCGAGACATCACGGCGATTCCTCCATCCTTCCCGAAACCATCATCTCCTTCGAGGCTTCTTCATCTATCGGCAAGACATAATGCCTTCGCCAAGACATCATGGCGAAACTACTTTCTTTGGAAAAACCATCATCTCCTTCGAGGCTTCTTCATCTTCTATCGGTGAGAGTTTATTGATGTCACCCCGAACGCACTCCATGCTACCAAGCTCTACATTTCTTTCGGCAAGACATTGGCAAGTCGGGAAGACTTTATAGCGAGGTCCATTAGTCATACCGATACCTGCTTCCATCGCTGAGACCACACCATGTCAGCAAGACATTACCCCGACGGCTGGAAACTACACCGATATCAAATGGGTCGAGGAGACCTCCTTTCCTCGGCAAGTCATTCTGTGGTCGGGGAGACCTCCTGGCGACGCTGTCGTCCTTCATCGAGACCACTCCGCTTCGCCCAGACATCTCAGCGAACTCTTTTCGGCGAGGGCCTATGCCGAATTCACTTTATCCTCGTCGGGCTCACTTTGTTTCGGCAAGACATTCTGGAGTTGCTCAAACACCACACCGCATGTATCTAGTCTCCCCGAAGGCATATCTTATCGGTGAGACATAAAGATCTCACCGAGACCTTATGGCGATGGAATCACTTTCTGTCAAGGCCTTCACTTCATGTCGGCGAGACAAACCCACATCGGGGAGACCTTCGAGCTTCGGCCAGACATCTTGGTGATAAAAACTTGCTTTGCCGATGCCGCTTCATTCATTGAGACTCTGATGGATAGGCAAGACTTAAGGGACTCGGCAAGATCACATACCGAAGAAGACAACTCCTGCCGAAGTGCATATCCTTTTGTCGCCGGGACGATGATGATGTCTTGCCGATAGGAATCTGTAGGTGAATTCCACTCGCCGTGACATTCCTGGGGTCTTGCCGATAGGCAACACAAAAGCATATTTAACCAAATGCATTATGGGTCGGGGAGACCCAGATCTCATGCCGATAGGATCCCTAATGTGAAGCATTCAGACTTGATGGAACCCCTGCTAGTCGGTAAGACATCTGGAAGGTCTTGCCGACTTTCTCCTTAAAGAAAAATTATGTCAAACTTGACTGAGGCCGACCTTTCAAATGAGCTCCTTGTGAAATGTCACCAGATGCATGAACTAACCCTCAATGCAAATGTCCCATTGGCCCTTATGAACATCTGAAACATAATCTATCTTGCCTGATTGAGCCCATAGGTGAAAATTGGGTAACAATTAGCATAGCATATTCAACAAAACCCACGTGCCAGATTTTACAAAAAAAAATTGCCATGCTGCCCCTATTTTTAGGGTTTCCAAAAAAAGTCACAATTTCAAAAATCAGACAAACTGGGTTTGTTCAGCTTTGAAGCGCCAACAATATCCGTGTTGCCAGATTTTTTCGGGAAAAATAAGCCTCTGTTGCCTCTAAAACCTCTGCCCCAAAGGGCTCTTGCATGAACGAGGAAAAGTGATTTTTTGGGATTTCTGACATTCTAGGTCCATTTAGAAAAATATTCTAAACAAAACCCACATCTTAAATTTTTTCATAAAAGTTACCCCTCGGCAAGCTATTTTTAGCAGTGGTAGAAAAAGTTGCCTGAACATATCCATGTTTACAATCAACAATCGAGTTTTTCATAATACAGTACTCTCAAGTTGAAATCAAGACCAAAAGGGTCCTACTTCACAACTTCCTGAAAATACTTGACACGGACATGCATCAAGTAAAGCCCGTAGTCAAGTTGGACGCCTTGGAAGGCGTAAATGACATCAACGTTCAATGAATAGCCAAATAAGGAAGGTAATCATTCCAAACACAGAGCCATCATTGGTTACTACCACACTACCTTCCATATTCCATGTCAACAAGGCTAGATGATGCAGCTACAAAGAAGATCGAATATCAAAAGCAGTTTGCAAGAAACAGAAGAAGTCAACGCCTTGTTAGAAGAACTGTTGACTAAAGATGGTGAGGTGTAAAGCACCCACAAAAGACATCCTACCCTCCAAAAAGGCATTAAATGTGACTGTAGTTAACTTGATGCCCCTTTCCAAGTTAACTCCACATCCCACAGATCATGCATTGTCAGATCCCACTAATTGAGGATGTCTAATTGACTTCCATAATTTGTGGATCTCAGATCTCCACTAAAAGTGGATGTCTATTTTGGAGGCACACTTTGTAATAAAGTCACCTTTAGTTTAGTTTTAGTCAACTGGAGTAGTTTCCAATTGACTGTTTGTTTAGTTTCAGTTAACTAAAGTAGATTTCCAGTTAACTGTTTGCTCACCTACTTTTAGACACAGGAATAAATCTTGCTGATTGGCAAGAACTAATTGTTAACTCAAGGAGATTTTAGGGTTGCCTACTCCTTTGAGTTCTATACATAAGAGTCTTGGGCTCATTATTTGTTAACCTTTACTTACTATGCAAAATTGTTGCGCCATTGTTGCCACAAGTTTGAAAGTGATTATTTGTTCACTCTTGGATGAGAGTTAATTGGTTGATCGTAATTGTGCATGATTTTGTGCCTTTGTTGTCCCAATCTTTTGTTATTCGTTCAGAAAGCTTGAAAAAAGAAATCAAAGGGCACATGCAATTTGATCTAAAGATTTGAGTTCTTCCAAACGTCTTGTGTTTATAGCTTATTGCTTCAATCTCCTCCTCGGACAGGGGTTCCTCCTCCTTGGATATTTTGTCATCGATAGTTATTGTTTGATGTTGTTTAATGGATTGTCTTTCAACCTATACTTCGAAGAGGGGTTCCTCCTCAGCAAGTTTGTCGGCCAAATCATCATGATTTGTTGTTTCTAGTAAGATGTTTCCTAGCCTATACCTCGGACAGGGGTTCCTCCTCCTTGGCAAGTCTTAAGATCCAACTTACAGTAAAGAGTGTTTGCTTGCATAAAACCTTATCCCAGTGTATATCCGAGAGTTCAGAGCCTTGGCCATATTCTAAGGAGACGGCAGATTCAAGTGATCCAACCATCCAATCCCACTCCTATGCCCTCATGCTCTATTTATCTTGGGGAGATGGGATAGATTAAAAGCTAGTTTAGTCGTAGTTAAGATCTGCAAAAACCAGAGAAAAGCTTAGATACGGCACATTGTGTTTGTGCACCCTTGTGTCATGCCGCTAAGTATAAAATGATAGGAAACTTAGTCTACTCTCCCCTTTCTACACATTACATCAATAAAGAGAGATCTTCCTCTCTATAATCCGAAGGAGCAATACTATAACAATTGCAATAGCTGGCCGTTTCCAATAAGCACTCCAAAGGTGCTAATTGAAACGCCAACCAACATCAATGACAATACATTCCAATAACATATCTTCTTTTGTAGGCACCAACCCACTAGAGTAAACAATCCCCACAACTAAGCACCAACTCAAAAAAAGACACCAATCTCTTATTTTGATAGGTACCAACCTACGAATCTTTCAATGGGTGATTTGTCTTCACAAAGTCTGAATGTAGATACAATTTGCTTCACAAATTTGACTTTAAATTATGTAATTATTTCCTTCACAAGTCTGATCACAAATCTGATGCAATGTCCTTCCTTCACAAATCTGATCACTATAATGTGATGTTCTTCCTTCCCAAATTTAATCTCAAATAATGCAATGCTTTCCTTTATATTTCTACCTTAAGGTTTGCTCTAATTTCACTTACAAATCTGATCACAATTTCTTCAAATATATGTTTGCCTTAATGTCTGTTGTAATAAACTCAGATCTGCTCATAGAAATTTTATACATATGATCATAAATCTGATCTTGATTTTGATATTACGATTTACTTCCTTCCTCAACGATCTCTCTTGGCCTTCGAGTTATGTTGACATCAGTGACAACAATTTCCAATTCTTTATTCTTGAATTCTTCGGTATCAATTGCTAGTGTTGTAGCGGTGGGAGATATTTTCTCCTAAATAAATTGTTCACTAGGCTGGTCAGCCTTTACTTTATAAATAAAATTATATTTCTTCTAGGTTGGCCCTACGGAGGAGACCACCTAGGTTGTATATAAAGAGGATAGAGTCCTCTCATTCAATCAATTTTTCATTCATTCCAATTCACATCTACAAGCAGTAGTTCACATCCTCTAGCAGCAGATCAGATTTTTGTAAGAAGTGATATCATCTAGAGCATTTAAGGTTCGCTTCAAGGAGAAGTGATATTTCTCATTGTATGTGGCTCGGCCTATTCTAGGGCTTGATGTTGTATGCAGTTTCTGTACTTATTATTCTAATATATAAGAGAATATTCTTTTCTGGGTTTTTCTCCCTTGAGTAGGAGGGTTTTCCCAGGGTAATCACTGTGTTCATTGTTCATTGTGTTGTATTTTCTGCTTGTTGACATTTCTGATCTAAAAACTAACATCAATGACAAAACTATTCATACCCCTTTGACATCAATGGCAATATTTCCAACGATATCAGCAACAATAATGCCCTATGATAGACCTGCAACATGACTGATTGCAATTATCAGCTTGTATAGCCTTCTTCCAGCGAGTTATGATGATGTTTGGAGCTGATATGAAGAGGTGTATCAGATTGTGTTCATGTTTAGTATGTTGGGTGTGAGTTGATGGAGTTTTCTTGGTGATTCATTTGCTGCTCAGACCTGTTGCAGCGTGTTTTCTGAGCATTATCAGTTCTGCACCAACATATTCCTCATCATTGACATTAAGGTATATGGTCGTTTCACAGTTGGGATGTTAAAATATTTGGGACTATTTTGGGATGTTAAAATAGTTTATTATTATCAACACTTCATATCAGCTGTTATTCCTTTCAAACAGTGTTTATAATGCATATTAACTATGCTTTGTAATACTTTGGATGATTATACCGCCAAAGGTTTGTCATATCTATGCATTTTATATTGTAAACACTGGATGGTAGTACCATCAGTGGGTTTGATTTGTGCTCATTTATGTACCTACTTACCCCACTGAACAAGTGATCCATTTGTATTTTGCTATCCCACTAAATAAGTGGATGTTTAGTAAACACACTTCACTAAATAAGCATGCAGTGTTTTTTCTTTTAGTAATGCATATGCACTCCTCTGAATAAGTGAAATTGGCTAGCTTGCTGCCTAGTGCATTTCCCTTTCTGTTAATTGTATAATCTTGAACACTATATGCTCTCACCTTACCCATCTCGAGAACCAGGTGATCAAAAAGTGGAAAGAACATTGCATTGCATCTTACTCTCAGCTGGAAATTATTTTCAAAAAAAATTAGGAGTGTCTATTATAGTCTTAATCTCTTGTGCCTAAAGTCGAAATTTCAAAAGTTCTATGTATACATATGGGAGATAGTGTGGTTAATTGTGATGTTGAGTTATTAGGAAGTTTAAATGCTTGTTTTTTGTGTGAAAGGAATCGTCATGTTAGGAAGGACTATCCTAGAATTTCAAAGAGAACAATTGGGGTGTTTACCTTCTAGAAAAGAAGAAATTATTTCAAACAAGGCTATTCCACAAAATGTTAACATTGAATAAGATTCCATTATAACCAATAATGAGTCTTTGAATTCTATGGATATTGATAATCAATTAGATAAAATTAGGGTAGAAGAAAAAGATATTTTTTATCTCCCTAATAGTGGATGTTCAACGGTTGAGGGTAAGCTTGCCCTAGATAGTGAGGTCAATTCATTGAATGACCCATTCTCTGAGGGTGACTTTGTTGTCATTAAAGCTAAAAACAACCCTACATGGGACTATGATATGGATAAGAATATAAGTATTAAAGAGGCAAACAAGCCTCTATGAAAAAACGCTCAATATTTGGCCTTACAACAAACAAATGCTCGGGTTGAAGAGGAAAGAAAAAAAAATAGCAATCCCCGTAAATACTATTAGACATAGGTCCCTAGGTGATTCTTTTGAAATTGAGGACAGTAATAAGCTTAAAAGTCAAAAGGTTGTTCTTGACTGTAATAACCCTCTTTTTTACGAGGGTGTAATGGAAGTTGATAGAAGTGAGAAATCACCAATTAAAGAAGAATAAAAGATAATAAAACACAGTGATCAAGAACCTAATGAGAAGAAGTCTGCCAAAAAAGGCAACGAAAAAAAATCCAAAATGTTCTGACAGATTTTATAAGAACCAAAATGTAATGTCCCCAATTTAGCCCTATGCTCTTAATTTGGATTTAGCCTATTTCCGGAAACTCATAGGCTAAGCAAAATGGAAATTAGGGTTTCCACTTTTATAGGAGATTTTGAAGGCTTGCATGTGAGGATTTTTGATGCATGGCTGGTGGAGCTTTTTGGGTTTTTGGAGAGCTTCAGGATGAGGTAACATGCATGACAAAATAATGACATGCATTTCTGGCGGATTCTTTGGCAGTTTTGGAGGCTTGCATGTTGGAGTTTTACAGTTTGGATTCTGGATTCCTTCTAGGTTTTCAGAGAGCTTCACAGTGGTGTAACATGCAACTGAAACAGGTAACTTTTCCGAACTTACTATTTTTAGTAAGTTACAACGACTGCCTGGTTTGTGCTCAAAATGAGTTTGGAACTGTTGTGACCTTTTCACACATCACCCCATTCAAAATGGGGACCCCCTAATTTTTGCTCCATTCCTCGTCTTTTGGCTTTGGTTTTGTCTCTCCCTCTCTTTGTGTCTCTTTTTGTTGTCTACCTTTCCGGGGATGTGCCCGTCTTTGAGCTTAAACTTGAAATTTTGGCTAAGTCTGAGAATTAGGGTTTTGAATCTTCCAACTAATTTAAAGTCAAATAGAGTGAATGAATTGAAATTTGAGCTTGACATTGCAGTCAGTAAGCTTCCAGCAGGTTCCTAGCAAAATTTCATTGAATTCCGACAACTTACTATTTTTAGTAAGTACCTGATTTGGGGCATTTTCTCAGCACTTTTGAAGTTCTAACCATTACACTGCATCCAAGACACGTCAAACTGCTTGTCTGCAAAATTTGAGCCAGATTTGACAACTTTCTACTTTCGGCAAGTAACGCCTTCAGAAGCAGATTTTAGGGTTTGCGTGAGAAGTTTTTCAATGCATGTCTGGAGAATATTTATGGGTTTTTCGAGACCTACGCGGTGATATAACATGCAAGATGAGATGATAACTTTCAGCACTTAGGCTTCAGAGGCTATTTTTAGGGTTTGCATGTTGGAGTCTTCAACGCATGTCTGGATATTCTTTGTGGGTTTTTCGAAAGCTTTGCAGTGATGTAACATGCAAACCAGGATCAGGACCTTTTTCAAGAGTTGTTTTCAGAGGCTATTTTTAGGGTTTGCATGCAGGACTTTCCAACGCATGTCGGGTTATTCTTTATGGGTTTTTCAAGAGCTACGCAGTGATGTTATATGCAAACAGAGTTGATCGCTTTTTCAGGGACTTACTATTTTTAGCAGAATCATTCCAGTAGCTGCCCAGCACTTCAATATCACAAACAAGGCGACACGCAACAGAAACGGAGTCAAATGGAGATCGTTTAAGCAACATGCAAGTCAGATTAGGGTTTCCAGCTTCAGGACCTAAAATGAGGGTCCAAATGCCAAAATCTCCGAAAACCGGTGTATCCCACTGCGATCAGTATCTTTCAAGCTTTCCACTAGTGAAATTTGAAGGCAATCTGAGCAGTTACTATGTATAGTAAGGCACTCCAGAAACAGGCTACAAATAGCAAGTCAACAGTAGGCGCCAGTGTGAATAGGCAAGTCAACCCATGAGGATCACAACAATCAGATTTCAAGTTGAACGGAGTTGCAGAAGTCCTGAAATCAAGCAATTACTATAAATAGTAAATCACCTCCAAAAACATGCTATAAATAGCAAGTCAGCACAAGATGGCAGTGTGAACAAATCAACTAAATCATGAGGATCCTGTGGCGCGAATTCCAAATCAATCCAAGCTTCAGAGGTATGAAAATCAGAGGGGTTACTAAATATAGTAAATAAGAGCGAGCAAGCCAGAAAAATGTCTTAAGTCTGAGAAAGTTCCTTCACCCCTTGTGAAATGCGCCCAAGATGAGACTGGCAAAAGGATGGAAAAGGTTTCAAATGCTAAAATTCCTGCTTGACCCCTCAAATGCGCCCTCAAGGAGAGATGGTGATGGAGAAAATTCTAAGGCATGAAAATTCCCGCAGGACCCCCTAAATGCGCCTTGTCATGAAGGGAAGTGAGGAAAAAGTGTTAAGTTCCTGCTTGACCCATGAAATGCACCCTCATCTCAAGGTGGTGATAGAAAAGTTTCTAAGGCATTGGTTTATTCCTCCTCCTACCCCCAAATGCGCCCAACTACAAGGAGGCTCAGGAAATCAACTGAGTGTTGGAAAATTCCATCTTGACATGTCAAATGCGCCTAATGTGAAGGAGAGGCTTGGATTTATGTTTAAGTGTTGAGAAATTCCTCTCCTACCCCCAAAATGTGCCCACACTTCATGAAGATAAATAAAAAGTTTCTAAGGCATTGTAAATTCCTCCTAGACCCCCTAAATATGCCCTAGCCCAAGAGGCATCAAGAAAAAAAAGCTAAGTGTTAGAAACTTCCTGCAGGGGTCTCCAAATGCGCCCAAGTCAGAAGTGACTCTAGAAAAAAATGGCTAAGGTGTTGGAAGTTCCACCTTGACATGCAAAATGCGCCCAAGTGCAAGGTGAAGTTAAGAAATATTCTAAGGCGTGGTTAATTCCTCCTAGGCATGCAAAATGCACCCAAGTTCAAGATGATTCTAAGGAAAAGTTGCTAAGAATTGTTAATTCCTCTACCTCAAGCAAAATGCGCTCATGACTGGAGAAAGATGGATGGGAGAAAAATTGTCTAAAATGTTCAAAATTCCTCCTTGACCCCCTATATGCGCCCATGCTCATGAAAGATGATAAAAAATTTCTAACTGTCGAAGTCTCTCCTCCTCTAGGAAAATACGGCCAAGTTTGAGAAGGTGATGAAATTCACTAAGTCATGGATGAATTGGCAGTTGATACATCAAAATGCGCCAGCTTCATGAGGTTGAAGAAGATTGTCAAGGCCAAGAAAGAAAAATACGCCCAGGGATGAAGAATGAAGATAAATTTGATGGCAAAATATTTTTCTAAGGTTAAAATTCAAAAATTAAATGAACCCCTTCGTTTGTAGACCCATGAATTTGATGTTTTCTGAGGAGAATTTTCTTCTGGGCACTGGATATCTTCGACAAGGAGATGATTTTGAAACTTTCCACGCCTCGCCTGAGACTATAGGATGGAGATGTTACTCGGGCGCCTGGTTGATGAAATCTTCTAGAGGAAATGAATTATTTCTAAGGCAGATGGGTTGGGAATTTGGCTAAGGCAAAAAGGGAATATCATGTTGGTTGGAAAATTTTCTAAGGCAGAGAGAAATCAAACAACACCCTTCAAGGCGCACCCTCAAGACGGATGAAAGTTTGTAAGGCATAAGGCACCAAAAATGAGCATCGAGGAGGATACATGGTCAAAGTACACCTATGATAAAAGAGCATAAAAAAAGTAAAGTTTGCTAGAGAAAAATGATGAACTCTATCAGATCCAAAGATCGCTCAAACCTTGGAGATCAAAACATGGAGATCGGGTAAGTAAGGGGAGTTTATATTATTAAGTGTTTTGATGCTCTTCTCTTTATCTGTTTTGCAGGATGAACATCGGGGCCAAAGCACGATGACTTGAAGTGATGAAGCAAATAGTCCAAGATGATAAAATCATGAAGGGAGATGTTAGAAGGAATGGCTAAGTGTTGAAATTTCTTCTCAAGGACCCCAATATGCACTAAACTCAGGAAGGCAGGTGGCAAGGAAGAAATGATCGAGTCCACAACTGAAGAATCCTTCAAGATCAGGGATGGAAAAATAATGAAGGCTCAGGCGTTGAAGAGTCAAAGAGTGACAACTAAGAGGAAGATCATCCTCAAGCACTAAAATGCCCTCAAGACTAAAGAAGAAGTTGAAGCCATGATGATCAGACTCATCCAGTTTGTATTCAAGAAGAAGAACAAGAACAATGCAAGAATCTTCTATAAAGATGGACATTAATTGCTCTTTTATTACCCCACTCTTCTCGATGGCGGTTTTTAGGGTTAGGGTTTATGTGGCTCGATCTGAGCCCTTCATTATATTGGAATCTGAGCCGTCCATTGGACTGGGCCAACTATAAAAGGGGCATCCCCCCTCATTTGTACTTCAATTGGAATAGTAGAGAAGGAATAGGGAGAGATTGATAGAATAGAAGGTAGCATAGTTTGATAGTTTAGCTTAGATTGAAAAGGAAGGAAAGTCTTCCATTTGAATACTTTGTAAAAATTTGTTGTGAACACTCTCTCAATAAAAAGAGTTTTCATTGATGGTGATCTCTTCTTTTGTTTTGAGTAGCTAGCGAGGCTTCTTCGTCCTTCCAATTCACTTAGAATCTTGAAGTAAAGTAGATTTCATTTCATGCAAGTAGTTAGTAATTGTCGAATGTGGTGCTCAATTTGAACAAAACTTCGCTTATCCATACCACTAGCGGGCTCGCTAACGGTGGGTTCGCCTTGCGTGGTCAACTGGAACATTGTGAACTTAACTTCTATTATGATTTATATGTTGGCATGCGTCGTTGTGATGGTGTCTTCATGCTAAATCATGATTTGAATATTTTTTATTACTCCTCTGAAGATTGCACCGGTTTTGTGGAAGTCGTCCAAAGCGAGGCAAAGCAAAGCGAGGTTGAAGTCTGCGAGAATTGATCACCATGTCCCACGCCTTAGAGTAGAATTATAGCACCTCTTATCCCTGCACTCATTTAAATTCAGTTCATTTCTGGTTAGTGTTAGGAAACTTGTACTTACCTGCCAAATCATTCGAACCACGTGAAACCCTTTAATCTGTTGTCTGTTGTCCACTGTTGAACAATTGTGTAAGTCCCACTGAAATACCAGCAAATCACATCAAGCCAACTAAGACTATCCACCGCCTAGAAGGAACCTTGGAGTTGAACGCACGAACTCTCTCGCAATCTTAGCGTGCTGGATACTTTGATCAAGAGAGAATAGGGTAGCCGTTGGCAACTTTATTCTGTGTTGGTGCGGTCACGAAAATCACATCAACAAGAACAACTTACTATTTTTTGCAGTATGCCATTTTTAGTAAGTGCTATTTTTGGCAGTGCTATTTTTAGCAGTAATTCAACAGTTCAATGCAATGGCTATTTCTGGCATGTCAATTTATTCAGCTTGGTCTCCAACATTTGAGGTGATTATTTTGGCAAGTCTGATATTTGATGAAAATAACATTTTAAGTGAAATAATTTTGCTAAGGTTTGGGGACGGCTTTCGAGAATTATTTAAGTCATATTAAATATATTTTCACCTTAGCCTTGGACGCCTAAATGGAGAGTTAAGTTGGTTCTATTAAAAAAATAATTTTTATAAGGTATTTCACTTAAGTGACTTGGGACGCCTATACTTATGAATATTTGCATTTTATTAAGTTATTTTTCCTCTCATGGGTTGGACACCTAAATTCAAGGATGGAATTTAAATGAAATGCAAATTACAAATTGAGGAGAAAAGAGAATCTCATTTGGGCGCCCTAATTGGAGGGGAAAAGTGGATTTGAATTTGGGAGGAGAAAAGTTATAAATAAGAGACTTGGCCTTCATTTGCAGCATCTATTGTTGCTTATTATACTGTTATGCTGTTGAAATGTTTTCAGAGCTAGCTTCAAGGAATGCATACCTCCTAGTTCCTTCTTCCAATCTTTGTGCTTGAGAGATAGTACCTAGCTAGATATATTGAAGACTGTGCTTCACTCAGAAGTGTAGATTGAGCATTATTGGTATTAGTTTTGAAGTTATTTATGATTTGTAGGTTGCTGGTTTTGACTATGGCTGAAGAAAACTTTCATTTACAAATCATTGCATGATTTTCATTTCATTTTGGGTACTTGCTATATCCATTTCTAGGCCCTAGGTGCCCCTCCTCCTTGAGTTTCAGATTTTATTTTGAAGTATTTATTTTTCTAGAGAGGTCGCCCCTCCTTGATGGCTGAATCTTGCCTGCCAATACCTTGGAATGCGTGCATAAAATAATGGTGGGTGTTTAATACTGTTTCATTGTCTAGACTTGGGCGCCTACCTCCTAGGCTTCATTTGCATTCAATTTCATGTCATTCGGAGGTGTATTGATGGAGTTATGAGCATTTTGGTGTGTTCTAGGCTTGCTAGTTTGAGTTTTCAATTTGCTGGTCTATTACATCAGATTTTGTAGTTGGAGTTTTTGGACTTGTTTTTCATGGTTGTGAGTCTCTTGAAGTTTGAAAAACATTTGATATCACTTGGAGCTACTTGGGCAGCAATATTACTTGGCTACTTGCAAATTACACTTCCATTGTAACGCTGAATTAGTAGTATTGATCAACTCTTTACTTTTCTACAAATCACTATTGTATTCCCACTTTTAGTGGAAGAGAGCAAGCCTCGCCACTCTATTTACTTTCCTTGCATAGTATTTTCATCCCCACTGTTTGGTGGAAGAGACAAGCCTCGCCGTCTTACTTTTTGCACTTGCATTCTCATTTGCTGATCAGCTAAGCCATTAATCCACTCCCGCTGAATAAGTCATCAAGTTGCATAATCGACATTTCCATCATTGTACTTTCATTCAATTTGTTACTAATGATCCCCAGAGCCATATGATATCACCTCACCCATCTTGGGTCTTGAGTGAACATTCTTGGTGTAGGGTTACTTTCATCAGCTGATTTGATTATGCTAACACTAATGGGTGAAGATTGATGTGTTAAAAATTGAAAAAATATAAGGGGGTTATTTCACAAAAGACTAGGGCTTCTCCTAACAGTCTTACATGATTATTAAGGCCTGTTAGCTAAACCATTAGGGGTTTAGAATCCCCTAACAAAAAATATATTTTTAGTTCTTTTTGTAATAATAGACTTAATATTGACTTTCTCTATTTGCAAGAGGTTAAGGTTGTGGGCTTTCAAATTGACTATACTTTGAATTTTGTGTGGAAGAGTTCTAAGCCATTCGACAATTTGCATGAGAAGGGTAAAGGAGATAAGGAGGGTTTGTGGAAAGAAAATGAACTTACTTTTGGTCTAGAATGAAGAGATATCACAACCTTAAAAGATCCTCTTGAAAGAACAAAGACAACAACAAACAGATTTGATTCACCTAGTGTAAAAACCAAAGTTAGGGGAAAAGAGTTTATTCAAGGCTTGATAGGTTCTATGTGAACAAGGATATATTTGCTTTTGTTCATGACAATGACAGTAACTCGGTCTTTGTTCATCCCTTTACCATGTCAAACAATTCTCCCAATGAAACCTCTATTCTAGTTGGTCAGAATAATCAAATCAATGAAAGCATTGGTAAGCACATGTTTAAACTCAATGTCTCCCTCCTTAAAGATCAAGATTGTCTTGATGGAATCAAAATGACTAGTACTCTTGTGAAAAATTGTTATAAGGGGGCTTTTGTCATCAAACTATGGGATTACTTGGTTTCTATGTGGAGTAACATTTTTAAGACAATGGGAAAAGAAAAAAAGGCTTTAGATAGAAAAAGAATTGTAATGTCCCCTTCTCGAGCGTGATCAATTCAATTGACCGTTGGCCTATTCCGGAGACCTGTAAGCTACTCGGAGGGTAAAATTAGGGTTTCCTGTTTTGGAGGATGTTGTTGCTCGAAGTTTGGAGATTGAATTGCGGATTCTTTCTGGGTTTTTAGAGAGCTTCGCGGTGGTATGACTTGCAGTATGATCCGAGCACCTTCAGAAATTTACTATTTTTAGTAAATTCTATTTCTAGCAGTGGTCCTGTGGTTTTCAGTGCAGTTGGCTCACTTCTTCAGCCAATTCAATTGGTTTGATCATTTTTGGCCTTTGGATGTTTTTTGGAGAAATAAGTTAAGGTGATTTAAATAACGTTATATTTTAATGTTATATTTTAATGTTGAGCCCTTGGCCTAGCTTTATTACTTCAAGTTGTTTTTAAAAGGGGGACTTCATGGTGGCATGTCTCATCAAGAGATTATTTTAATATTTTCTAAAGGCCAAATTGATGGGAAGCTTAAAGTGGGACGCCAATTTCAAGGATCCTATTATTTTATTAAAATCAAATATTACCTCATGAAAAGGGACGCCTGTACTTGGAGGGAAATGAAGTCAAATTCAAAATTGAATTAGGGCGCACTTTCTAGATGCTTCTGGAAGATGCTTGGCAAGTCTTTATAAGGAGACCTCTTCTCTTCTTTTTATCATCTTATGTCTACAGTAAAGTTATGCTGCCGAAATGGTGTTTGGATTGCTTCGAGAAATGAATGCCTCCTAGCCTTGGCTCGACTTCTTGCTTGAAAGAAAGCAACTAGTGGAGAGTTAGCTTGTAGTTGAGTGAGTTTTTGTAGTGAGAGATTGCATTGTAGAATTTTTTATGCAGTTGTAGTCCAGTTTGAGCGTGTTAGTGAATTTTTGGAGTTGCTGACTTCAAGTAGCTGAATGTTGTTTTTGCTCATATTTCAAAAAATACAAAAATAATCATTCTAGGTATTGCTGCCATCTCTTTCTCTATGTAGGGCGACCATTTGTGCAAAGTTTGGTGATTTTTAATGAAGAATCTGATTTTATCTTGTTGGTAGAACATTTCTGGAGGCCGTACTATTTTGTCTTGCCTGGCAAAAGTTTAGAAATAAATTTACAAGTCTTTAGAGTCATTTCTTGATTAGAATCTTGTTGCCATCTTCATAGTGTTCATTTGCATCATATTTCATATCATTTGGACAAGTCTAGAGAGAGTTATGAGCATTTTAGTAGGGTTTTGTGTTGCTAGTTATGCATTTTCAGTCCATGTTCTGTCATATCAGCTTGCATAAAGTTTGTCATTTGAGTTGGGTTTGGGTTGGAAGTCATTGTGATCATTGAGGAAACATTTTACTATATTGCAGCATTGTTAGACTTCTTATTTTATGTTATTGGCAAGCACTCTCTAATTCATTGTAAGTTGAACAGTAGTACTATCAGCAATCTTACCTCTTCTTCCTTTGCTTCATTGTAATACCCGCTGAATAAGTGGAAGAGGCTGGCTTGCCGCCTATCTTACGATTTGAATTGCATTGTAGTTCTTAGTATCTCGGCCATATGGTAGCTCCATTCCCATTCTGAGTTGGAAAGCACATTCTTGGCGTCGAGTTTACTTTCAGTATTGTAATTTGTAGGGACCCTCTGACCATATGTTCGTCCACCTTGGACACATTCTTGGTTAGAGTTACTCAGTTCAGCAGTGCATAAAGATCCTCTGACCATATAATCGTCCACCTTGGGCACATTCTTGGTTAGAGTTACTCAATTCAGCAGTGCATAAAGATCCTTTGACCATATGCTCACACCTTGCCCAACTCGAGATCCTGGTGTACATTCTTGGTTAGAGTTATTTCCGCATCGTTTGGGTTTTCCAGCTAACTTTAACGGGTGTGTGTTGCTTTGTAATTACATTCAAAAATTGAAAAAAATTGGTCCGGAATATTTCAAGAATTGAGAGCACTCTTGAAGAGAAGATTTTGTCTTTGGATGGGGGTTGCAATAGAACAAAGATGATCAATAAACTCTTGAAGACATATAATTTCCATAGTCCATAATGTTAGTGCAAGAATCTTCTGGATTTGACTATGTAAGTTTTTCCTTTCTCAACATTTTGGATCAAACTTCATGATCCATCATTAGGAGAGCAATACAAGAGAAGAGAAGACAGTCAAATCCAAAAGATTCTTGCACTAACAATAAACTCTTGTTAAAATGATTAGGATGAAGAATCTTCTTAGGAGACTGTAAACCTATAAAAATCAAGGGGTCAAAATTATAGCAAAGATGAATTGGATCAAGGAAGGAGATGAGGCTCCAAGTACATTTTTAATCTCATCAAATCAAAACTAAATAGAGAAAGAATTGGTCCTATAGAATGAAGGTAATACTTCTAATGATAGTGCCTTCATGAAGGAGGCCTTTCATTCTTTTTATCAAAATCTATTTTCTACAAGGAGGGTAATCACAGTAAATAGGCAAGAGAACATTGTAAAAGGGTCATACATAAGTTGGTCAAGGAAGAAGATGACTTGGATCTCAATAGAGCTATGTTGCAGGGTTCGTACCCACAAGCCTCGAACCCGGTTCGGGTGCTAACCCGATACGGGTTCGCCTGTGGGTACGCGCTGGGTACGCACAGGGCTGGGCACGCATCCTATGCATACCCAACTCGTATCTAGCCCAAAGGTACACAGACCCAGGGGTACCAGCCACATACCCAGGCGTACCTGGGCGAACCCACGGCCCAACACTTAAAAAGTGGGCCCAAAAGTAAAAAAAAAAACAATTTTTTAATTATTATTTTGCCTCTTAACCTTAAAACGACCCAATATGAGGCCTTTCAACACTAAAACATTTCATTTTTACCTCTCATTTTGCTCTCTCCATTTTAGCATTTTGAAGGGAGGTGATTGCATTCGAAAGAGATCGATTGTGGAGTGGCAAATAGCTTCTACAAAGGAGATTTAAGTGTTCAAGGTATGCATTTAAACCCTATTCTTTAATCTTTTGATGAACTTTTTTAAGTTTCTTAGTTTTTTATGGATTTTTTCAAGTTTGTGAAGAAGTTTTTCAAGTATATATATTTTTTTTCATTTTTTTTATAGATTGCAACAATGGCCAATAGTCAAAGTTCAATGGGTGGGGAGGAAAGCCAAAAGTTCAAAATTGATAAAGGATCTCCTTTATGGAGTCATACCACAAGAATTTCACAAATTCCTGGAGGTGGGGGGTTTGTTTGGAAGTGTAATTTTTGCAATACACAATATAATAGCTCCTATTACCGAGTGAAACTTCATTTTATGGGCCCTGGTGGTAAAGGGATTAATATGTGTGAGGGCCCAGATAAGAAGGGGTTGTCTGGTGTACAAATAGCAGCATTTATAAAAGAACAAGAAGATGCTGACAAATTGGTTGCAAGAGGAAAAGAAAGTAGTTATAGTTCCGGAAAGAAAAAAACAACATTACCCACTCAGATAGTTAGGCCCTCTAGACATCCCTTCTTGTCTATACCCTCTACGGAAGAAGAAGATGAAGAACCAGAAACCACCACCCGCAAGAGAGGTCCATTAGAGAAGGCATTTAAAATGGAGGCAAGAGATATTGCTGAAGAAAAAATTGCACGTTGCCTCTATGCCAATGGTCTTCCATTCAACTTGGTGAGATCACCATATTGGCGGGACATGGTGTCAACAATAAATAGTGCACCTCCTGATTTCACAAGTCGGTATGAAAAGGTGCGTACCACTTATTGCAAAAAGAGAAAATTGTAGAGGCCCAACTAAAACCAATTAGAGATTCTTGGGTTGAAAGGTGTATCTATTGTTTCCGATGGATGGAAAGATTGCAAAAACCGTCCATTGATTAATGTTATTGCAGTGTCCCCCAAGGGGGCAATGTTTTTGAGGGCGGTTGACTGTGAAGGGGAAGTGAAAGATGCAGAGTTCATTTCCAGGATTCTCATTGACTCCATAGAGATGGTGGGTAGTGAAAATGTTGTCCAAGTAATTATGGACAATGCAAAAGTTTGCAGGGCTGCAGGTGCTTTGGTAGAGGCTAGATATGAGCACATCTTTTGGACACCGTGCACCGTACACTCCCTCAATTTGGTGATGCAAGCAATTGGCAACCAAATAGAGTGGGTGAAAGAAATATACCAGGAGTCTGAGGAGATCCAGATGTTTGTGACAAACCACCATATGTCACAAGCAATTTTAGAACTTTTCAAGATTGGAATTGTTGAAGGTAAATTTAATTTATTTAGTTTCATTTATCATTTATGTCATGTTTTACATAATTGAATAAAATAATTTTTTGCATTATTTACATATTTTAAATGTGTTATTAACTTACTATTAACATGTTCTTAGGTTGCCGGGACCCGGTTTGCATCTCACACAATTGTTCTGAGACGACTTGTGAAGGTGAAAGATGCATTGAGTCAAATGGTTATTAGCAACCAATGGGGTATATGGAAGCAATCAAATTCAGAGAGGGCCCAAAAGGTCAAGGCATTGATCTTGCATGACGATTGGTGGGATCGTGTGAATTATGTATTGGAATTCACCGAACCTATCATGTCTATGCTTCGGTTTGCTGATACAGATGAACCATGCTTGGGGGATGTCTATGATAGCATGGACACAATGTTGGAAAAAATAAAAATAGAAATACAAAAAAAAGAGAATGATCCTGAAGACACCTTGTACAAAAGGGTGGAAGCAATTGTTCTTCATCGTTGGAACAAGATGACAACTCCATTGCACCTCCTTGCATATGCCCTATCTCCGAGGTACTATACCATTGAAGTACTTTCTATCCCAGGGAGAATACCGCCATATAGAGATTCTGAAGTTGCTAATGGGTATAAGACGGCATTTAGTAGAATGTTCAGTGATCCAGAAGTGCATACAAGTGTCATGAGAGAATTTGGAATGTTTATCACAGGAAAATCAAAAAATCATACCTCTTTTGTTGCTAGAGACCAATACAAAATGGATGCTCTTACATGGTGGTACCTCCATGGTCAAGATTATATGTACCTCCAACCTCTTGCAATCAAGATCCTCTCACAAGTTTTTTTTCTTTTGCCACTTGTATTGTAAAATTTAACACTTTAACATTCTTGAATTTATCTTGCATTTTTTTATTTTATTTTTAATTTTGTTGGTTTTCTCTCCAGGTTGCAAGCTCTTCTGCCGCTAAACGGAATTGGAGTACATACTCCTTTATCCACTCAGTGAAGCGTAACCGGTTGGCTGCAAAAAGAGTTGAAGACTTAGTGTATATTCATTCCAATTTGTGTCTTCTGTCACGTAAGGATCCTCAATACAGGCAAGGGGCAGCAAGGCTTTGGGATGTAGCACCCGAGTCTATTGACTTGGATGCAACCATTCAGGATCTTGCTAGAGCCACTATGGATGATGTGGGTGATATTGATGACATATCACATGGTGTTGGATCCGCTTTGGGTTCAAATGATGATGATTTTGAAGTTCAAACCGCTCAAAATCCAAGTCACAATGATTCTGACAATCCTTTTGATGATTGATGAGCACTTGAACAATGAACATTGAATCATGTTTCAATGTTTCATGAACTACATTTTGTAATTCAGTAATTTTATTTGAATATTTTTCAACTATCAATTGGCATTTAATATTTATCTTTGGCATTTGGCATTGATCAATGATCAAGTATCATACTATGAAATGATTTAGTTTTACAATTCTCTATATTTCTCTTATTTTTTTTGTATATATATATATACACACGCACCCATACGTACCCAAACCCCTAAAAAAATTTTGCCCGTACCCACGTACCGGGTTCTCGTACCCGAACCCGTCCCCGAACCCGAACCGGTAACTTAGCAATAGAGATATCACTAAGGATGAGATCATTAATACCATTAATTCCTTTTGTGATGGCAAACCTCTTGGCAGTGATGGTCTTCCTACTGAATTTTTTCAAGTTAGTTCTGATTGAATTAGGGATGGTTGATGGAGGTCTATCAAGAAGCTTTGCAGAAAGAGATTAATAGAGGACTTATTAAGCTGATTCCAAAGGAGGGGAATAAGACTTACTAAAAACTAGAGGCCTATTACATTGCTAAATGTTTCTTACAAAATTATGGCTAAAACTCCTCTCAGACTAACAGAAATCTTGAAAAGAGTGGTCTCGAAAACCTGGTCACTAGTTGGCAAGGGATGAATTGGGCTAAACATAATGGGCAAGATGTGAGTATGGCGCTTTCAGATTTTGAAAAAGCTTATGACAGAATTGAGTGGTCTTTTGTTCTTGAAATGTTGGAGGCCTTTGGCTTTCCTCCTAAGTTCTGCAAATGGATAAGTATTTTATTCAAATATTCTTCCACTCAAGTTGATGTTAATAGGGATCTGATCTATTAGGAAAGGGTGTCCAATTGTACCTGCCTTGTTTGGTCTAATTGATGTCTTGCATTATGTGTTCAGAAACAGTTTAATTAGGCCTCCTGTTTACAGCATTGGCTCCCAAATAATGAACAATTGCTTAAAGCACAATTTGCTGATGATACTGCTCTCTTTGTTCAAATGAATATAGATAATTTTGACAATATGATAAATAGATTTAACATTTTTACAGGGCTTTTGGTGCTAAGGTTTTGGACAATAAGTCTACTATTTTAAGTTGGAATAACTCTCCTCTAGAGCGGCTGAAAGGTAAGAATTGACAATGGTGGGGGCCTAATACCATTGTTAAATATTTGGGTATCCCCTTTTCCATTAACCCTTCATTAAAAGATGTGTACGAATGGATGTTCCACAGGATTGATAAAAAACATCAGAAAAGGCAAACTCATGTTATCTTTAGCTGGGAGAGTTCAGGTTACTCAATAAATTCTTGCTTCTCATAGCATCTACTACTCTTCTGCTTGGCTTTTTGGTAGTGATCAATTTGAAAAATGTAATGTCCCTCCTGAAGCAAACAAGGGAAATTATGAAAAAAATAATATTATTTTATTATTTTTGGTTTTTGGCAGCCAAAGGAGAGGAGAAAAAATAATATTTAAATTTGAATTTTTGCACCAAAAATATTTTTTTATTTTAATTGGCTTGGGCAGCTTTTTTGAGAAATAAGGAGGGAAACAAATTAAAGAATAAAATAAAATTTAATTGCAAATTGGCACCCAGATTTGGAGCATTAAAATAGAATTTTAAAAAAAGCAATTTAAAATAAAGGTTGGCGCCCAAAGCTGGGTCAGCCAAGTTGGGGAGTCATAAGGAGCTTTGATATATATACAACATCATTTGGAGGCTTTTGGACATCATGGAATTTATCTCTGCCTTTCTGATCTGCACTTTGGCGACTATTCCAAGGATGAAAACCCTTGAGAATATTGGAGGAGTTGGACAAAAACCTAGCTCTTCTATGGAGGACTTCATGACGGAAGTTCACTTGTGCTTCAATGGAGATTTTTGTTAGTTTTTTATGCTCAGATTTATACATCAGCCTAGGAGACTTGAGGAAGGTGAATTTTGTGTGCATTTGACCTAGTGCTTCTCCCTAGAGTTAGGTGCCCAAG
>VDFB02075218.1:0-45804 GCA_007258455.2 Sequoia sempervirens
TTATTTCCTTATTGGATGTACATGTTGACTTTGAATTTTTGAATTCAAATTGAGAGAATATTCCAAAAGATGCCTTGTGAGGAAAATAGAGATTTAATAAATGAATTAAATCTATTTTCATGTGCAACTTGCATTATCTAGAGGATGTGACATGAGATGAGATTAAATTAATCAAGGGTTAATTAATTTAATGAGAAAGGTTAGATGATGTGACCTATTTGACTCAAATTTATGGATTTATTTAAATCAAATAAGAGAGGAATATGATAAGAGGCTAATTAAATAAGGATTTTGATTTATTTAATTAAAAGAGATGGTGTTAGATTAAATCAAGTAAGGTTTTAATTTATTTAATTTAATGGACACACTTTAGAGATTTAATCAAATAAATTGATTATTTAATTAAATAGGGATAATTAGATAAGATGGATTGATTTAATTAACAAAAGAGATAACTTGATTAGATAAAGTGATTTATTTAATTAAGAGATGAATATTGATGAATTTAATCAGATAGGGGAATTCGATTAAATGGTTAGACTGAGGGATGATTCAGGAAGAGACGATGTTAGTAAGTCAGGATCAGATGCACAATGTTAATTAGTATATTTTACGTTTCTACAGCTTTGAATGCAAATTCAATTTTTGGTGTAGATTCACCAAATTTACTTATTTCAAAAGTTGTGAGCTTCCCTATTAGTGTATCTCTTGTCATCTTGTTTACAGGCATAAATTCCTCAATAGCATGAACCTTCATTTTGTAAGGAGGCAAGGATCTTAGTATCTTAGCCACAATTTCATCCTCACTCACTAAACCACCGACACATTTAATACCTAGCACTATTTCATTTACTCTCTACATAAAAGAAGTAATATTTTCATCTTCAACCATCTTTAGATTCTCATACTTTCCTTTTAAGCTCTATAGCTTAGCCATCTTTACCTGTGTATCTCCTTCATACAAAGTTTCCAGCTTCGTCCAGATCTCATGAGCTATCTACAGACCTATCACATTAGCCATCTCTGAATGTGTTAGAGTGTTCACCAATGCTTGCATAGCTCTGGTATTACTCTTAGCATCTTTGATTTCATCAGTAGATGGACCATTCTGAGGAATAGTATATTGATCTTTTGTAATCTTCCAATAAGCATCACCAATGCATTGCAAATGAAACTACTTCCTGAATTTCCACAATGAGTAGTTGGTGCCATCAAATCTAGGACTATCCTTCTTGAATGTAGCCATCCCAAATCACCTCAATCTATTAGAATTCTTCATAGGAACAAGCTCTGATACCAATTTTTGGCAAAACAAGGACATACAACTAAGAGGGGGGTGAATTAGTTGTCGCAGAAATTAAAACCTTTTCTAACTTAACTTATCCTTAATCGTAGATCTAATGAATGAACAATTAACCATAAGCAATTAACACATCAGAGAGACAAAGAACACCAAGATTTTTTACATGGAAACCCTATTAGGGGAAAAACCATAGTGGATGTTAGTCCACAAGATTATACTCTACTAAAAGTATAATGAAAACAATAAGGGGAATGCACATGCATTCAGACACACTGCCAAGAGCTCACTACTCAATTACAAAAGAGGACTCACTACCCAACAATAGTGTTTGGATTAAAAATTTGGAGGGTATGAACTGAGAAAATAGCTTCTTCATAAGCCTGATTACAGTTCTAATTAAGCTCAACACTTCTTCACACTTTGTACAATATTCTTCACACTTTGCTCAGTAAAGATATTCCCACATATGCACATCAGAGCACATGAAGCACACTTTCCACTGATCACACAATCGCTCTTATATATCTGCTACAGGAGATTCCATCATAGCTTAGTTGCCCAAGAAAATAAAATGTGTTTGCAATGTCGACCTAGATTTACATTTAAATTTTTAATGTGTATCCACCACGATTGGCCACAATATAGTGGAGACCCAAATTAATATCTCCAACACAAAATTACTTAAATTAATTTCACCTCAAGGATCCACAACACGCTATCACCAACATGTCGGCTAGAAGCATGAAAAACTAAACATGTGCACAAAGATCTTCAACCAAAAGCTCACCAATTAATGTGGATGTACCACAAAGATAGAGAATGAACTAGAGACATATTAGAACACTAAGAAATGATAGAGAAGCATCTGCAATAACTGAGATTACCAGAATCACAAAACCTTCATTTAGAAACACTCTTAGACCACAACATACTCAAAACTTCACACAGACCTCTAAAACTTCCGGTAGATGATCTATACATACTCAACAATAAACCCTTTAATCCACATCAGCTAATTTTGTACGTACAAAAAAAATGCCTTCATGACCTACATAGTTCCGCTAGGAACCTGAAACACTTTTCCTTATAATTTTCTCAATATCCTCGACATATACAACAATAGATAGACCAAATGCTAATAGTGTTGACATCAATGACAACCACATATCAGCAACACATCCACAACATCCAAGAATCTTCCAACAGTAGATAGAAGTAAATGTGGACCACATCAAAACTTAATTGGGATCCAAATCAACAACGCCACTCAACCAAACACTACCATAAACAATATTTATCCTTCACATGTAGTTGTATACACCTGAAAATGGTCACATCACAATAGTTTGGTAATTAATTAAATATTTTTAATATTTAATTAAATCTCTGAATTTGATCTACATTATTCATTCTTTCATCTCGATTAAATAAATAAGTTTATTTAATCACTTTTCTTATCCATTTCTTAATTAATTAAATAAACATTATGATTTATTTATATTAATTATCATATAATCTTGACTTGAATATTTTATTCAAATTTAGATCATATATTCTTTTCTTCTAAAAATCCTTAACATCTATTCAAAATATCCATTCGCAATTAAATATTCTAAATATTTAATTTAATTCCTCTAATATTCATTCACAATTAAATATTCCAAAATATTTAATTAATTCTTCTAAAGTCTATTTGCAAATTAAATATTCTAAATATTTAATTGAGTCTTCTATAGTTCTAAAAGTAAATATTTCAAAAATATTTAATTTCTTCAAACTCACATGAAATTAAATTTATTTATTTATTTATTTATTTAATTTGCTTATCTTCAACAACCGTGAAACAAACTGCCAAAACAGAAAAATTAATTTCTTTGTTCCTGTGCAAGCTTGTTCCTATGGGTTGAAGACAAGCTTCCATTCTTCTCTCTAATCTCCCAACCTCTTCCATTTTCCTCTCAACCTCTCCATCTCTCACCATTCAAACTTACCAGACAGCCTCACAGTCGTTGATCCTTGCCAGCCAGCATCTTGCTTGCAAAAAGCTATAAAAGGACTACCAGGTCTTTGAAATGACAGAGAAGCTTTCATACAGATAAACTATAGCCAAATTGCAAATAGCCTTCAAGCATCATAGCATAGCATAGTAGCATTTCATATCATGGCATATCCACTTCATATCATAGCATCCACAAATCACAGCCCATGTGCATAATCCACAACCCCTGTGCATATCTGTGTTAGTATTTTCACTTCACCAGCATATAGGATAGAGAAGCTCCTTCCTTTGCATACTCATTCTACAAGTTGCCATTCAGAGAAGCCTTGCTTATACAATCTGAGAGCAATAGCTTCAAACAAATCCCTGCAGATAGAGGAAGATGGAACGACTCTGAAAGAAGCTTCATTTGTTTATTTAAATTCAAATTACTTGCATTTCTTCAGTTTAAAGTTCCATTATGTGTGTTTTGTTTATTTCATTTTGATTATACATATTTAGCATACACATTTTTGGTGACCACAATGGGACTCTTGCCCCAATTCTCACATCTTTTTAAAGGTTTTTCTAACAGGTTACGGCTAAAAATAATAGATTAGCGCAATAAACATGCTTCAGCAAAATTCATACCCAGTTCAGTGCCCTCGAAGCATCTTGCAGTGCCCTTGAAGCATCCTGCAGAGCCCTTGACAAATCCTGCAGAGCCCTTGACAAATCCTGCAGCGCCCTTGACAGATTCTACAGAGCCCTTGACAAACCCTGCAGAGCCCTTTACAAATCCTGTAGAGCCCTTGACAAATCCTGCAGAGCCCTTGATAGATTCTGTAGAGCCCTTGACAAATCCTGCAGAGCCCTTGACAAATCCTGCAGAGCCCTTGACAGATTCTACAGAGCCCTTGACAAATCCTACAGTGCTCATTTGTAATCCCTTGACAAATCCTACAGTGCTCATTTGTAATCTGTAACTTAAGTATAATTTGACTAGATCCAACATGACCGCGGCCAGTAAGAACTTTAAAAGAATGAAGCAATCCTAGGATAGTCACATAATTTAAAATCAAGCAATCCTAGGATAGTCACTTCATGTTTATTTTGGGACTAAAAAGAATTCCATGTTTTTGTGAAGCAACATCTTCACCTAGCATATAAAATTGTCTATTTGGGCTTAAAATTGAACTCTTGTTTGCTTTGCTTTAAACAATGATAGGCCTATGCTCTCCCCTTAACTGGGTGATCAGAATGCCAAACTCATCTATTTCATTTCATGCAATTTCCAGTTTTGTTAAAACCTTTTAGAGAGCCTGCTCTTGTGGGAAAAAGTACTCACCCAAGAGGAACGACTCAAGTGGGTTCAAGCCAAAGCCAGGCTATTCCACCCCACTATAAAATTTAAAGCAAAACTGGGGAAACCCTCTTTTGACAGTAGTGTGCATTGATAACCATCCCCAAATCCTTTGTTCTAAAGGTAGGGAGGTCTCTCGAGGGAGTATATCATTTGTCGCATCGAACGGAAACCCTTACTATGAACTTAGTGTAGTATCTAAGCGAAGTTAGTTTCCAAATGTCATAATAATCACAGTGTAGGGGAGGGAAGAATCTACCCCCAAGATACTCACCATATAACTGCCAAGGACTATTTGCTCAGGGGGATCCGGTATCCACTTCTGTCACTCTGAGTACGCACCTGGAAAAGACAAAAACATGGGCGCCCTTTCGGGGGTGACACGACTGTGTGAGTCAATGCAGTTCTAAGATGTGGGCTATTGATTACTATGATGACCTAATTGAGTACTAAGAGTGAGTCTGCTTGAACTATCTGTCATGTGTAAAACTTGTGAAAACAATTTTTGAACAACATTTTGGTCATACACGTAATGTTTAGAGACAACTATTCTACAACTTACTTGATGTGTTTTCAAAAAAATAATTCAGTAAAGATCATCCAAAACTCACAATTACATTGATTACACTTATCATTTTTCGAGACTAGGATCAAATCTCAAAAAAAAAAGTGCATCTTTTCAAACAATTTTTTGATTATTGATTCAACTTCCCCAACAGGATTTTGATATCCTTTCATCTTGGAAGCCACAATCAAGAGTTAGAAATGTCATTTGATCATATCATAAGATTTTCATCTTATTAGATCAAGGCATCATCATTTTTGCACTTATAAAACTGTGATCTAAGTCTAGAAAAACATTTCAAAAGCATATGCCTATTGTCCACTTTACAACATGGGTGATAGGGAACAAAATCCTTTTCATAGGTTTCGTACTGGGAATAGTTCAAATGATGAAATAACCAATGAAATGATTCAAGAAGTTGAACAGGATCCACAGTTTCACATAATTTTGGACAAGATGTTAGAGCGAGATAAAGAAGGCTACTTTCTTTTCTTAGCAAACCAAGGTGCCAAATTGCCCTCTAACTACAATATGGAGAAAATTAAGGAAGATCCTAAAAAGACTAAAACTCCATTAAATAATCTTAGTAGTCTTCCCCAACAAACAAGAGCACTCCAAAGGAAAATCAAGGAAATAAAAGGGGGCACAACTAGGAAGTCCTTTGATGGAAATATGAATGTAACCTCTTCTCCTCCAAAAGCAACATCATCCAAATTCAATGTTTTTGAATTTTTGCAAAGGTTACATAAGAAGCCCAATTCTAAGCCATCAAATAAAATTGACCTTGAATCCTGTCATGTCATGCATTTATCTTCATCCCTCATAATTCAAAATGAACCTCAAGATTCTTTCACTCAAGATAAAGATTCCATTCAATCACCTTCTTCTATCATATCCTTTACATCTAATGATTCATTTCAATCTACACATCTTGATCAGAACATTCTACAAACCTTTCCTATCTTTGATCAAGATCCCATCTCTCAAGGACCATATGATGATCCCCTCCTTTCATTATTCACCCATGATAATCCTCTTCCATCTTAAGAACAAAATGTTCTTCCAAGTTCTTCTTCCACATCATCTAATCAATCCATACCATCCCATGATTCTATTGCATCCCAAGAGCATGATATTTCTTCCATCCTATCTAATGATGTCTTACCAATTGATATGATTTCTACAAAATTTCACGATTCCCTTCCTCATCAAGATCAATATGAGCTTCCATTCAAGGATACCCTTTCATCCCATGAAGTGATTATCCTTCTCATGATCAAGATATTCCTTTCATACCACTTCACAATCCTTTTCCAAGTCAAGATCAAAATACCCCATCATCCCCATGTCAAGAGCCTATCACACCTATTCAAGTTATCCATGAACCCCACACCTATAAATTGGGATCCTCCACCTTTATCCATTTTGGTGTACTTCCAAAACCTATCCTCTCATCCATATCATATCCTCCTCACAATGGACTCGCATCTTGTTTCACAAACAATACATATCCAATTGGTAAACGAATGTGTGAAATTATGAATTACAAAGGAAAAGGTTTAGGCCTTCATGAGCAAGGAATCCTATAACCCCTTTCTGTCCAAGCACATCAATATTCTCATGGCCTTGGTTATACACCTCATGCTCAACCTAGGTATCCTAGTTCATCAAACTCTCCATCCATCCTAGGTCCTTATCCTAGTCCATCAAACTCTCCATCTATCCTAGGTCCTTATCCTAGTCCATCAAACTCTCCATCCATCCTAGGTCCTTATCCTAGCTCATCAACCCTTCCATCCATATTAGGGTCCCACATTTCTCCATCTCCTATTCTTCAAGAACAACAAAAGCACACATCCTTGATCCACTTTCAAAATTCTTCCTTCATTAACTCATCCATCATACCTCCATATCGTTCATCTCAATCCACCCCTCCCATTGCTCTTGGAAGCAATTTGGGTGCCAAATGTCAAAAGCTTCAATATAAAATTCCACATGTATCAAAGGATCAACATTTCTCCTCGAGAAGAGTCATGCAAAAATAAAAGAAAATTTGATCCAAAAATCAAAAGGCAATTTTTCAAAAGGAGCCACGAGAATTACATCAAAGCGAGAGGCAGAATTTCAAAAGGTCACAAAGGCCCATCAAAGGAAAAAGGCAATTTTCAAAGACCACAAAGGTCCATAAATCAAAAAGAAAAATTTCAAAGGCCACAAAGGTCCACAAAGAAAAAATCAAAGTCAAAAGTCATGTGGATTCCTAAAATTCTCATAGAAGTAATAAAATATAAATTGGCATCCAAATCCATTTTTCCCCATCCTTTCGACCGCCCTTCAAGGTGTGTGCCAATGTTGATATTTCCAACCTTTCCATCTATCCATCAACAAGTCTTCCAACCTCCTATCCATTATCCTCCACTTCATCCCATCATTCTCCTTTAATCCAAACTTTTGCATAAGTCCTTAGATTCTTCCATCATATCATTAATCTGCCAACATTTAGGATTCTTATTCCCATTTCCATGGTTTATTAGAGGGATATTTGGTTGTGAAACTTGCTGCTTAAGTCCTTCCTCCATCTCCCTATCATCCATATCCTATCTTCCATATTCCTCTTGCACTCTACACTTAGGGACAAGTTTCATCCATCTTATCATTCATTATCATTTCTATGGCCATTCCTTACATTTCCACCTTTGATCTTGACAAGGTTAAGGATCTTCTTCAACGTCATACATCTTATCTTATTCACTTCATCCAAATCTTCCATACCATATCCTTTGTCATACATCTTCTCTTATATTGTGGGGAATCTTGTTTCTTCAATTGGTCATCACATTCCATTTTAAAAGTCCTGAAAAAATCATAAAAATAAGAAAAAGTCCTGAAAAAATCATAAAAATTAGAAAAAGTCCTAAAACAATCGTAAAAATCAGAAAAGTCTTGAAAAAGTGCAATAACAACAAGTGGTGAAAACCTAGCAAATAGGTGCTACTTGTGATCAAAATAGGCTCCTCCATCTATTAGCTTATGTCTTCCATTCACTTATGACATCATCCATTCATATCTATCATCTGTACATATCTTTCATATCCATATCATATGACAAGAATCCATATGTTTCATTATGGCTTGATGAAATTTTTACATATCCTTAATCTTTAGGTTGTGTTTACACTGGGGGCAAAAGCAGAAACACAGACTAAACAAGCAAAGGGGCAACGAGATTTTTGAACATCACAAACAAACACAAGGTGGTTTGACAAAATGCAACGAACATTGTCGCATCAAACCAATCACAACATGCTTATTCCATGCCAGTTGAAATCAAAACAGCATGATCAAAAACAAACATCAAAACAAAAGCATCAATGTTGATAACCAAAGTTGGATGATCTTAATCTGAATAATGTTTGAAATACTTTAAACAAAATTTGAATGGTTGTTTGATTTTCTATCATATCTCTGGAGCAATTCGATGATGTACTGAACTAGAAAAGCAAGGAAGGAGTATGATTTTTCTTTGTCTACTATTTGCGAGGAAATCATTAGTACTATGCAAATTGGTCGTGAGACATGCTCTACTAAGTATCATTGATGACATTTCAGAATTTGCATGGGAAACGGGTTAACTCTTGTCTGTTTATGCAAGCAATACTCAGGTCATCTCGGTTCAATTATACCTAGATGCTTGTATTATCTTGCTATATCAAAAAAATGAAAGCAATACTCAGGTCATCACTGTTGCTAACATACCCTTTTGATGCTTGTATTAACATTCAACATTTCAATGCTCTATGATGACACAAAAAGCACAAATAAGCTCTCAGAATGGCAATATTGTATGGATAACCTGCATGGTCAGTATAGATTGCATTCATGTTAGAATATGCATTTTGCATTTATAGATTTTTCCCAAAAGTTGGAAAGGTATACAATGTCTCAATAAAAAAATCAAAGCTGATCACATGAAAACACTATGAGGTGTTACCCCCAGATGTTGTTGGTCTCACATCACCTGCTCCTACATCAGAAGATCAAATCATCAATAACACCAGAAGATCAGACCATCATTCAAATCAATCAAATCAATCCAATCGAAATACATGATTCGACTGCTTGTTTTCAACAACTTTGAAAGAAAATTTATCAAACTACGATTTGTCTTTCAACAACCTTGAAAGAAAATTTATCAAATCTACTATTTGTTTTCAACAACTTTGGAAGCAAACTTATCAAACGAAACTTATCAAATCAACAACTATTTTTTTTCATCATCATGAAAGCAAATATATCAGTGTGTATACAAATGTTTCAACAGAGTATCAATAACACATCATGCAAAAAGCACTACGAAGTGCTATCCTCTGATGTTGCTGATCTCAGCTCTGTCCCACCTACACCTGATGGACCTACTCCACTTGCCCCTAATCAAGCAACGAGGTCAGTTTGCATGCCTCGATCACATCTCTATCTGCCTGTACAAGCTGCGGAATCAACCTCCATGTCTTTGGGAATCACTCCCGTAACTGCAAGACGCTCAATCTCTCCTATTGAATAGGAAGATTCATCAAGTCAAAGCAACATCAATATCAAATCATCACGACAAATCAATCAAATCTGAATATCAATTTATCAAAATCTTGTTTGTTTTTAACAACTTTAGAAGCAAACATATCAACAAACTATTTGTTTTTCATCATCATGGAAAGCAAATTTATCAAAATCCTGTTTGCTTTTAACAACTTTAGAAGCAAACTTATCAAACTATTTGTTTTTCATCATCATGGAAAGCAAATTTATCAAAATCCTATTTGTTTTTAACAATTTTAGAAGCAAACTTATCAACAATCTATTTGTTTTTCATTTTCATGAAAGAAAATTTATCAAAATCATGTTTGTTTTTAACAACTTTAGAAGCAAACTTATCAAACAACTATTTGTTTTTAACAATTTTAAAAGAAAATTTATCAGTTACTATTTGTTTTCCAACAACCTTGGGAACAAATTTATCAGACAAACATCATCAAATCAGGGCATCGTAATATACAAAATTGGGGCATTTCATACATTTTATCATAGCAGGGGCAATTCAGTCATCAATTTTTCATCTCACATCTTTTCAAATCATTTTCTTCATATCATAATTTTCAAACGATGAATCAACATCTAAAAAATCATAAAAAAAATTAAAATTCAAAAAAATCTAAAAATTCAAAAAAATTCACAAAAAATAAAAATCTTATCGATTCATCGTTCGAGGGGGCATATACCTATCAACATTCGACAGTCAACATCTGGGGCAAATTTCAAAATTCTTTGAAGCAATGCGTAAAACACATCACTTCAAAGAGGGGCAAAATGTATACACCTGAAAATGGTCACATCACAATAGTCTGGTAATTAATTAAATATTTTAATATTTAATTAAATCTCTGAATTTGATCTACATTATTCATTCTTTCATCTCGATTAAATAAATAAGTTTATTTAATCACTTTTCTTATCCATTTCTTAATTAATTAAATAAACATTATGATTTATTTATATTAATTATCATATAATCTTGACTTGAATATTTTATTCAAATTTAGATCATATACTCTTTTCTTCTAAAAATCCTTAACATCTATTCAAAATATCCATTCGCAATTAAATATTCTAAATATTTAATTTAATTCCTCTAATATTCATTCACAATTAAATATTCCAAAATATTTAATTAATTCTTCTAAAGTCTATTTGCAAATTAAATATTCTAAATATTTAATTGAGTCTTCTATAGTTCTAAAATTAAATATTTCAAAAATATTTAATTTCTTCAAACTCACATGAAATTAAATAAATTTATTTATTTATTTATTTAATTTGCATTATCTTCAACAACTGTGAAACAAACTGCCAAAATAGAAAAATTAATTTCTCTGTTCCTGTGCAAGCTTGTTCCCGTGGGTTGAAGACAGGCTTCCATTCTTCTCTCCAATCTCCCAACCTCTTCCATTTTCCTCTCAACCTCTCCATCTCTCACCATTCAAACTTACCAGACAACCTCACAGCCGTTGATCCTTGCCAGCCAAGATCTTGCCTGCAAAAAGCTATAAAAGGACTGTTGAGTCTTTGAAATGACAGAGAAGCTTTCATACAGATAAACTATAGCCAAATTGCAAATAGCCTTCAAGCATCATAGCATAGCATAGTAGCATTTCATATCATGGCATATCCACTTCATATCATAGCATCCACAAATCACAGCCCTTGTGCATAATCCACAACCCCTGTGCATATCTGTGTCAGTATTTTCACTTCACCAGCATATAGCATAGAGAAGCTCCTTCCTTTGCATACTCATTCTACAGGTTGCCATTCGAAGAAGCCTTGCTTACACAATCTGAGAGCAACATCTTCAAACAAATCCCTGGAGATAGAGGAAGATGGAACAACTCTAAAGAAGCTTCGTTTGTTTCTTTGAATTCAAATTATTTGCTTTTCTTCAGTTTAAAGTTTCATTTTGTGTGTTTTATTGTTTTCATTTTGATACTAATATATTTAAAAACACAGTAGTGTAAACACCATGTCGACCGTTACCCATGCAAACACCATTAGAATTTTAAGTACATGCTTCCTCAAATCCAAAGACAACTTGTGAACCACACACCATTCTTGAACATGATCTAGAATATTCCTCAGACACCCTAAAGGCTAACAAACTCCTTCGCAATAACTTCCACCTAAAGAATGTACAAACCTAGTTCACTTAGACAACTCTACCATACATTGTTACTTGAAAGACTATATTTTGAAGCACCAAACCTAAAATCCTCTTGACTGAGGTAAACTACCAACACCATCAACACTTCTTCAAAATTTAAAGACCTAAAGCATAGCTATAGAGAAATGCAGAGAAAAAAATTCTCCTAGAAACCTCTGCAATGTAGTCACACACTAGTGAATACAACTTCTACTATACAATGATCCAATATACCATATATTGAATATGACACCTTTGACCACCTCTCACCAACATATCCAAATCACATAGGAAAATCTTAATACTATAATAAATGCAAAGCAAAAGCATAACATCTCTTTGTAACCCAAAACAACATTGCAACACTTTGTTTCTTGTTTTTATCAAATTTTCTCAAAAGAACTTGGCAACCAAGCACTAGAGATACATCCACAACATATTCAACACCACTACATCCATAGATAGAAGCTTATCAAAGTAGTAATAGAGGTTAACACCAATAGCTTAACTGATGACAATATAATGCAACAAATCAAAGCATATACAACACCAATTGTTCATCTTCAACATCAACCTTCCTCAACACATATAGTTGACATCAATGACAACACCAATCTACACATACTTGCAACACATTTTATGGGGAGCACACCAAAGACTATACTATATTTTTTTGACAAACATAAGAGCACTTTGTGTGCTCCCAGTATTTGTACCTCTTAATCTCATCTATTTTTTTTAAAGATAAAAATTAGACATTGAGAACTATGACTTGTTCTTATCACATCTTCAAATTTTGAGCATAACTATCTTCAATTTCTCATCTAAGATCAATTTTTATTAATTTTAAAATAAAAAGTGGAAACTTTTTATTCCCTTCTAGTTCCCCATTTTCATGCATATATCCTTTAGTAGATATATTAACAACCTATCTTTTAGATTGTGAATCATGAAAGGGTGTTTATAGATGTAGAATAGTCTGAGGTTTTCATGCATGCTTTGTGTAATGTTAAATCAGTTTATTTGTATCTTTCTTTGTGAGGGGATGTTGGTATGTGATTAGTCACTTACAATTTCTATAGTCTTTTCTTAATAGGTTCCTAAATTTTAGTTACTCTATTATGTATTTGTGACAAAATAGATCTAGGGTTTATCTAATGTTTGAGTCATGAAGAGTCTACATGACTATTTTTTGTTTTCTAATATTTACATATTAATAATGTGATGTTAATTTTTCTTTCTTTTGGGTCTATATTGTGGTGGATTCTTGTTTTTATTCTTTTGAAATCTACAAGTTGTGTATTTTTCTATATTTTGTATACCCACATGCCATATACCTGTAAATAAGATGTGGGTTATCTATACCCATAGATTGATGTAGCAGTTTGTATATTATAGTGTTGATGATACTTTTTCCATCATAATGTAATGATGCATTATAGTAGAGAGATAATGAGATAAGTGGATGAAATTATTGTGAATCACAATGGAGTACTTTTGGATGTATATGTAGAGTTCTTGTATGAGTACTTTGATTCACATGCAATTATTTATCTTGGAACTTATAGCAATTTTCTTCTTTTAGAGATCATAGTTTTACTTTTCCCTTTAGGAGATATTCACTTTTTATTGTTTTTTGTAATTTTGTAGGAGTTATAGATGATCTTGAATCAAGAGATGTTCATCATGATACTATAGGTATTGGAGGATGACCTAGAATGGGAGCTTTGGTAATTATGTTATATTTTACTATGGATGAATCTATGTCTTTATATTGTATAGACTTAGCATTGATGCAGGAGCATCCAACAATGCAGGGAAATCTTGCATCACTCCAAAAAATATTTTATTTATTTTCTTTAGTTGTATTGAGTCCCATGATGGAACTTAAGGGGTATAAGACTGTCAAGCATCAAAAATAGCAAAAAATGGGAACTTACTATTTTTAGTAAGTCAACCAAAATAGGATCGTATGGATGTAAAATTTTACCCCAAGGAGTAGAGCTGAAAAAATTTATGGTCACAAAAGAATCACCTCAATACCTTGCATAGTTTGGGAGAAATTAAAGTTTCCATCTCGGGATATTTCTCCAATGTAGCTTCAAATTCATATATAAAACTTTAGAGGCCCCAAAATAGATCAAAAAGTGGTCAAAACAACCTATAGTAGGCTCCTACATTGTAGAGCTCATCGAGAGCTTTATAACAATATGTAATAATAGAAAATCGGACACCTAGATCAAAAGTTATGGCCCTGCAAAGTTGGTCATCTAAAAAGTGAATTTCATAACAAATTCTTCTAGGCCAAAAATCATTCAACGAGACTTTTGGCACCAAAACAAAAAGGGGAAATTTGTACTTTCTAGAACATTCTAGGGTATTTATTGGGGAAAATAAAAAGGGTTAAGTGGGGGTTGTAGAAGGTGGCCCTGATACTGCAGATTGTGGCTTTGAATAGTATATTTTCTTTTCAAAGCTGATTTTGTTGTAATGAATCAAGCCCATGAGGCTGTAGCACGTAAGCTTTGAATCTGTAATTTCATTTTCTGAAAATAATTGAAAGTGGTTCATTTTTGTCTCACATCTTTTGTGTTGGTATCTATTGTTATGATTTATGTGGGTTATGGGAGTTGTGGCCCTCATCAAGTGGTATCAGAGCAGGAGTTCTTGAGCCTATAACAGAGCACCGAATGTGAGGCAGTTGCAGCAGGACCTGTGAATGTGGGTTGAATTCAAGATGCCTCCAAGACTTGCCCAACATGGTAGAGGTAGAGGCCAAGGTGGAGGAGGTCCACCTAGAGATTAAATCAGAGCCCTTAGAAGGCAATTAGAAACCTTGCAACAAGAGGTTCAAAGAAGAGATGTGCATCAAGACCTGGAGATGAAAGTGAAGATGAAACAAAAGAGGAAATGGAAGAGGAACATCATGATCCAATGGATCTTGGAGAAAGAATATTTCTACAAGTGATCTCAAGCATTGGGAAGAGACTTAAAATGGAGGTTTCAACTTTTAATGGAAATTTGAATCCTAAAGAATTGATTGATTGGATCAATGACATGGAGGAATTTTTTGAGTTTGAGGAGATTGAAGATCCTCATAGAGTGAGGTTTGCAAAGACAAAATTTAAAGTCCATGCCAATATATGGTGGAAAGAGGTCCAATTAAAAAGAGGAAGACAAGGGAAAGATAAAATTTCTAGATGAGACAAAATGGTGTCAAAATTTAAGAAATAATTTATTCCAGTTGATTACAAATTGGAGCTACTCAAGAAGATGCAGAGCTTGAGGCAAGGAACAAGGATAGTGGAAGAATACATAGAGGAATTTCACAAGGTCCTGATTCGGATAGGACATTCAGAGGTGAATAAGGAGAAATTTTCTCATTATATTAATGGGTTGAAGCCAAGCATACAAGAAGAATTGGCACTAGTAAGAATGACCACCATTGAGGAAACTTATCAGTTTTCTCTAAATGTTGAAGAACGACTGAACGAAAGGTTTGAGAATAAACAACGAGGTGGAGGCAGTGGAGGAAAGACTAGTGGACTATCATATGGAGGTCAAAATGAAGATCAAAAGAAGGGTGAAGGCTCTAGTAGCAACCAGAACTAGAAGGGAGATAACACCTACCGTCCTCGTGATCAAAATAATGGAGACCAAAGAGGAAGAGGAAGATCTAGATGAGGACCAAGAAGAGGAGGCTTCCATGGAACATATTTCTATTGTGGAGAAGAAGGACATAGAGCCTATGAGTGTCCACAACATCAAGGAAGAACAAATAGAAGACCTGAGGGTAATGCACGAGTTGCACATGTTGATGAAGATGTTGATTCTTCACATTCTAAGGATGCAAAAAGAGGATTTTTTCTTATTACTAGAAGAGCCTTGTTGAATGAAGAGAATGAGCCAACTCAAAGGAATACTTTGTTTCACACTAAATGTAAGTGTGAAGGTAAAGTTTGCAATGTTATTATTCATGGAGGTAGTACTGATAACCTTGTTTCAGAAGAAATGGTTAGTAAGTTGTGGTTGGAGAGAAGGCATCCAAACCCATATCAGATTGCTTGGTTGCAAAAGGACTATAAAGCTTTGGTAAATGAACAATTTCTGGTAAAGTTCAAGATTGAGAATTACCATAATGAGGTATTATGTGATATTATGCCTATGGATTTTTGTCATATGTTGTTAGGTAGACCATGGCAGTTTGATTGATGAGCAATACATGATGGACATGCCAACACCTATTCTTTGACAAAGGATGGAGTTTGTCATAAGTTGAAGCCATTGAAAGAGATAGAGGAAAAGGTATGCATTAATGCAAGAATTTTTTTGGTTGATGGAAGAAAGTTCCTAGAAGGTATGAAGCATGAGCATATGTGTTTTGTATTGATCCCTAGAATTGATAAGCAAGATACTATAGAGGTACCTGTAGAGGTTTTAGATTTGTTGAATGAGTTTCAATTTATTATGTATGATAACGTACCTGAAGGTTTGCCTCTTGTAAGAAAGATTAGTCATCAGATGGACCTGATTCCTAGAGCCATTTTGTCAAATAAGGCAGTTCATCATATGACTCTAGTAGAGAGTGAAGAGTTGAACAGAGAAGTATAAGAGTTATTATGGAAGAGATTGATTCAAGAGAGATTTGAGTCCATGTGCAGTACCTACAGTACTAGCACTAAATAAGGATGGGGAATGGCAGATGTGTACAGATTCTAGAGCCATTAACAAGATCACCATCAAGTACCCCCTTGCCAAGGATGGATGACATTATGGATTGTTTGAGTGGAGCTGAGTACTTCACGAAGATAGATTTGAAGAGTGAATATCACCAGATCCGTATTAGAGAAGGAGATGAATGGAAGGAAACCTTTAAAACCAAGGAGGGCTTGGACGAGTGGTTAGTCATGCCTTTTGGGCTAACCAATGCACCGAGCACATTTATGTAGCTTATGAATGAGGTATTGAAAGAATTTTTAGGAAAATTTGTTATTGTTTAGTTGGATGATATTTTGATTTTCAGTAAGACATTGGAGGAGCACTTGATGCATATCCAATTTTTTTTTTAGAAACTAAGGGAGGAGAAGTTGTTGATTAATTTGAATAAATGTAATTTTGTGAAGAGAGAGTTGGTGTATCTAGGATTTGTTGTCTCAGTAGAGGGTCTTAAAATGGATCCAGAGAAGGAGAAAGCTATCATTTAATGGCCTACCATGAGGAATGTTATAGAGGTAAGATCATTTCATGGTCTAGCAAGTTTTTATAGAAATTTTATTAATAATTTTAGTAGTATTTATGCACCTCTAACTGAAGCGATGAGAGGGGATAGAAAAGAGTTTAAGTGGACTACAGGAGCAGCCAAAAGTTTTGAAATGTTGAAGAAGAAAATTACAAAGCAACCTGTTTTGTAACTTCTAGATTTCAATAAGGTCTTTCAAGTAGATTGTGATGCTAGTGGCACTACCATAGGAGTTGTTTTGAGTCAAGAAGGTAAGCTTGTTGCCTATTGTCGTGAGAAGTTAAATGATGCTAAGAAGTAATATTTTGTCTATGATCAAGAGTTTTATGCTATAGTTTAGGCTTTGAACAAATGGAGACACTATTTGTTGCCAAAAAAATTTCCTTTATATACTGATCACCAGGCTTTATAGTATCTCAATAGTCAATGAAAGTTGAATCAAAGGCACTTAAAATGGGTTGAGTTTTTGCAGAGTTATACTTCTTTTTTGAAGCACAGAAGTGGAAGGTCAAACAGAGTTGCAAATACCTTAAGTAGAAGGAAAAATTTGTTGATAGAGATGAACACAAAGGTTGTTGGGTTCAATGAACTCAAGAATTTTTATCCAGAAGATCCAAACTTTGTAGAAGCTTGGAAGGCTTGTTTTGAACCTTTTACATTAGATAGGATGAAATGGCTGGATTTCTTTATCCAAGATGGGATGTTGTTTAGAGGAAGCCAATTGTGTATTCCAAGGAGTTCTATGAGAGAGAATCTAATCAAGGAGAAGCATAATGGGGTATTGGCTGGACATTTTGGTTGAGATAAGACCATTGCTCTTGTTAGTGAGAATTATTATTGGCCATAGTTACAAAAAGATGTGAAGAATTTTGTACAAAGTTGCAAAGTATGTCAAATGGAGAAAGGAACAAGTCAAAATACTGGATTTTATTAGCCATTACTTGTACTTGAGAGGCCATGGGATTATATTAGCATGAATTTTGTTCTTCGTTTGCCAAGGACACAGAGAGGGAATGATTCCATATTTGTGGTGGTGGATAGATTTTCAAAGATGGCACATTTCATTCCGTGTTATAAGACAAGTGATGATGTTCATGTTGTAGAGTTGTTTTTTTAGAGAGGTGGTGGGACTACATGGTCTACCAAAGAGTATAGTTTTAGACAGAGATACCAAATTTGCTGGTTATTTCTGAATGACATTATAGAAGAAGTTGAAGACATATTTGAATTTCAGTTCTGCACACCATCCAAAGACTAATGGACAAATAGAGGTGGTGAATAGTAGTTTGGGAAACCTACTAAGATGCTTAGTTGGGGATAAGCCTAAGGGATAGGATTTGATTATACCATAGGAGGAATTTTCTTACAAAAATTCTGTCAATAGGAGCACTGGTAAGTCACAATTCCAGATTGTATATGGGAGTAGTCCAAGAACTACTTCTGAATTGAGAAAGATGGATAAGGGGGTGAAGAGTAGTGTTGAGGCTGAAGATTTTTCCGAGCGCCTGAAGAATTTGCACGAAGAGGTAAAGAAACATATCAATAAGATGAACTCACAATATAAGGCTTAGGCATATCATAAAAGGAGGTATAAGGAGTTCTAGGTAGGATATGAAGTCATGGTTCATTTGTGAAAGGAAAGGTTTCTAGTTGGTACATACAACAAGTTAAAGATGAAGAAGTTTGGACCATGCAAGATCCTGAAGAAGCATGATTTGGGAAATGCTTATGAGGTAGAGTTGCCTAGTGGAATAAAAATTTCTCCTATGTTCAAAATTGCTAATTTGACAAAGTACCATGAATGTGATATAGAGGAGGGTCTGATAAATGAACAGTTGAAAATTCTAGCATCTACTTTAGAGAAAGAAGAGATATAAGAAATCCTGGATAGTCATGTGGGTAGAAGCACAAGAAACATGCAATATGCAGAGTACTTGTTGAAATGGAGAGGAAGGCCTATTGAAGATTCATCATGGTTGTCTGAGGTTGAGCTTAACCATCTTGGTTTCCCTCTTAACTCCTAAGAAGTGATAGGGTCAATTTTCAAATTACCCTGGGTGTCTGATGCAGGAGCATCCAGCAGTGTAGGGCAATCTTGCATCACCAAAAAAGTAGTTTCCTTTATTTTCTTTAGTTTTTTTGAGTCCCTCGATGGAACTTAAGGGGTATAAGACTATCAGGCATCCGAAATAGCAAAAAACAAGCACTTACTATTTTTAGTAAGTCAGCCAAAACGGGCTTGTATGGACATGAAATTTTACCCCAAGGAGAATTTAAGCTGAAAAAATGTACATTTCCAGTTGCGAAAGAATCACCTCAATACCTTGCATGGTTTGGGAGAAATTAAAGTTTCCATCCCAAGAAATTTCTCCAATGCAACTTCAAATTCAGATATAAAACTATAGAGTCCCTGAAATAGGTCAAAAAGTGGTTGAACTGACCTATGGTGGATTCACATGTTGTAGAGCTCGCTGAGAGCTTTCCAATGATATGCAATAATAGAAAATTGGACACCCATATCAAAAGTTATGGCCCCACGAAGTTGGTCCTGTTAAAAGTGAATTTCATAAAAAATTCTTCCAGGCTAGAAATCATTCAGCAGGACTTTTGGCACCAAAGCAAAAAGGGGAAATTTGCACTTTCTAGAACATTCTAGGGTAGTTATTGGGGAAAATAAAAAGGGTTAAGTGGGGGTTGTAGAAGTTGGCCCTGATAGTGAGATTATGGCTTCGAATAGTAGATTTTATTTTCAGAGTTGATTTTGTTGTAATGAATCAAGCCCATGAGGATGTAGCATGTAAGCTTTGAATCTGTAATTTCATTTTCTGAAAATAATTAAAAGTGATTCATTTTTCTATCTTGCATCTTTTGTGTCAGTATTTGTTGTTGTGATTTCTATGGGTTTTGGGAATTGTGGCCCTCAGCAAGCATGATATATGTGCTCTTGGGATTACATATGTTCATTAGAGATTGGTGATATTTTACGATGAAGATGTAAAAAATGATGCCATATGGATAATTTCCTAATTCTATAATTAGAGATTTAACAATTATTTTAGGTAGTCTTCTAGTATAGAGTGTTGTTTTCAATCTACCTTGGGATATTATAGATAAATTGTAATGATGCAATTGGATGTTAATTGGAATGAAATGATTTTTTTGTGGTCATGGATAGTGGATGGGCATGGGCAAGGCTAGAGATCTCTTATTTTTAGGAGATTGTGTTGTCATATGCTAACTATAAGGTTGGGTTTTAATAGGAAGACTAAGGATCCAACACTTGGAGCTAGACACTAGTTTAACGTGGTCCCAATGATAATATTATTTATATAAGACTCATTGTATCTTGGTACATCTCAAGAGGAACAATTTCATTCCCCATTGTGAGTCCACTTAGTAAAGAATCATCTACTAGGCATTGCTCATCTTATTTATAGATGTATTTTAGTTCATGCTTTGTTTCCTCATGGGAATGAGTCTTGAACTATGGATGTTACTTCTTCATGTATTATTTGAGGATTACTTCATGATGTTTTTTATTAGGAAAAATAGGTTTTGGAGGGATCCCAAAACCCTTAACAACAGAGGAAAGTTGTTAAAAAGAGAGAAATAATAACACCCACAACCCACAAAATTCAAAAAAGCTAAAAAAAGATAAAGCTAGAAAACATGTTAACAACCCAACAGCAAAACATCAACACTAAGGTTGAACAACTAAAAACACCAGAAAAAAACTACAACATTTTATCAAGCACCTTGGTTGAATCCATATTCTCTGAGATGACCTTGTCATGCATCTTGACCACATCCTAAAGATCCTAGAATGAAATAGCTTCCCTTTTCTTTATGTTACTCCTTGTTTGCAAGCAGGGACCAACCTCCAAATTATTCTCCTCAAAAGGACCATTATCCTCATTCTTATCTTCCAGGTTCATGCAATTAACCTTAAAAATGACCGCCTCATGTTTACCCAAATCCAAAGACTGACTAGTCCACTTAATGACTTTATCATTCAAAATCAACAATCCTTTAGCACTAGTCTTCAGATACTGATTGCTAATTTGAACCATAGTCTGCAAATCGTTATTGATCTTGCTCATTCTTTCCTCCATACTCACTAACCACTCCTCATTAATCCTTTGAACTGTAATAATTTCCAAAGAGGTCAACCTTTCCTCATGGCTTTTTCCAAGTTTGTCAGCATCCACAACTAACTTATCAAGAATCACATTCATTGTATTGACCTTACCTCTCACCATCCATTCCCTTTGATTGTAGCTCACTAACACCATACATACATCTTTCCAGTCTTTAAGATTAGTATTAAGCTCCTTCACTTGAGAAAAAATCCATTTCACAAGTGAGAGAAGGTTTTGAGTGTCATCCTCCGCCATTCTACAAAACAAGTCCATATTAATTTCCTCCCAATTGACTAGCATAGCAGCAAGAATTTCAACATTCTCATTGGGTTCCTTCTGAACCCCATCTTTTCCCTCCAAATCCTCCTCAATAGGGGAGTCCTCAACCTCAATTACCTCCACTTTGACTCGATGTTTCTCAGGGATGCTAGCCAAATTAGCCAGAATTTCAAGTTGATCCACCTTAACATCAATCTACTTAACCTGTTCAACATTATTACCAATAGGAGACTCAAAATCATCATGGCTAGGACCAACCACCTTGGGATTCACAAAACGCTCATCATCTTGCCCAATATCCACCATAGGCTACTTTTTTCCCTCATTAGCATCACCCTGAATCCCTTTAACAATAGGAACAAGGGAATCCTCCAAACCTTTTAGCTCATCCACTTCTTGCTTTAAAGCACACTTGGTCTTCTTAGGGCACCTTTTTTCCCCTTCAATTTCTTTTTCACCGAAGGAATAATGGCCTCCCTCATCTCAACATCCATTTCATAGCCCTTAGACTAGGACTTTAAGTCCTCAAATTCATTGATAGACTCACCCTCATCCTCTGAATATTCCTCAAAAATAGTCATCTTCCTCAAAATCCACTTCCCACTCACCTGCCGACTCACCAGTTCCATACCCATTATTATTGCCTCCCTTTCTGTGAGCAAAAGAGAGCTTAGGAATTATAGGTAACACCTTCAATTTAATATGATCAAATATAAGATTCATAAGGCCTTCATGAAGAATAGCCTTCTTGGGATTCTTTCTATGGTCCTCAATAATGGTTTCCTTGGAGAAAAGCAAGTAAAATGGAAACAAAACTAGATTGTTGTAGTGGAAATGGTTAATTAACATGAAATGATAACCATAGATAATAGAATACCTTCCCTCTAGAGTGAAGAATTGCATAATTGCCAGAAAAATGTCCCTCTAGTGTGAAGAATTGCATAATCGCGAGAACAATGTCCCTCTAGTGTGAAGAATTGCATAATCGCCAAAACAATGTCCCTTCAGAATGGTTTGATGGATTTACAAGCATACCCTCCACTACCAATCCTCCTGAGCTTCTACTTCTTCGAGCCTTTAAAGAAATTTGCTAAGGCCATCTTGGTCGTAACCTTGTCCCTATAAAACTTCTTTCCCTTTGAAGGAAGACCAATAATCTCAATGATGAATTTGTCAGTGATGTTGAACTCCATGCCTTGATAATGCAAGACTCTATTGTTCCAACCATTCATAAAATCCTTAGTCACCTTTGGGTCAAAACCAAGAAGCCGCAACAAATATGGGAAAACACCACCCTTCTCCAAGTGTTCCTAGATGAGCTTATTACCACTGAATTCCTCACAAGAGCTTGGCTCCACTCTACAACAAGCTCCTACCATGGTGGATTGCAACAAACTACTCACAACCTACTCTTTGTTCTTTTGCACAGAAAGGGTTATACGAACAATCCAAAAGAAAATGCACAAAATACCCACAAACCGTGTGAACCTGACAATCCAAGTATTTCCATACCTCAAATCTCGACCCATGATCTCAAAATCATCTAAAAAACAATTATTAGATGAGCAAGCACTAAACTCAAATTGAAAAAACCAATCGAGGAAGAAATAAAATAACCTATCTCCCCCCATAACCGCTTCCTTGACATGATATCTAGTCATAATTATAGATACTTTGAAGATTAAATGGCATGGAATCATAAGTATGCCAATAATTACGAGCCATAACTCCTAAATTGGTGAACCCATCAACAAACGAGTTTGTGTCTCAAAAATGTGAGTAATTCTCACCTCATCAAAAGAATTAATGATAGAAATAACATCATTAATTAAATGAGCTATAGACCAAGAAGGAACACTAATCTTTAGGAGACAATTTATGATATTAAGGGAATCCCCTTCTATCCATAGTCTAGTAACCCCTGCTTCTCTAGCCAGTAAGAGGCCATGGAGATTACTTCATGATGACATCAATTTCTCCTTCAAACATTAGATTATCAAGATTGATTTACACTCAAAAGGATTTTGATTATGTGTTGAATTTTGGTAGTTAGGATGTGATAGTGTTGCTACAAGTTGAGTCAATAAATCATAAAACTATTAGAAGAGTTCCTAACATTATTTTTCTTATCCTACATTAATGAAGAGTTGAAAATGCACTAACACCTTAGATGTGTGTTTTTCTTCCATTATAATTATTCTTAGTGTTCATGGAAATTCTTAAATGTCAAACTAGGTGTGTAATCCTTCTTCAATATTTTTGAATACATTTGGATGGGCATGAAAAAAAATTAAGCTATGATAGTAATGATTTGATTCCTAGGTGGATCTTAGGTAAACCTATAAATGAATTGATAATGTAGACATTTAAAACATATGCAAAAGAAATGGTAAGCTAGAATGAAATTGCATATTTGATAGACAAGTAATACTTCAAAAGAGAAAAATTAGACTGGATAAGTTATGTACAATGGCATGTGCAATAGAGATGTTGGTAGGTTCCTCTCTATGTATACCTTGTATAGTGGAAATAATTATAGAAAGGGGTTGTTAGCTAAACCTTCAATATGTTGACAAGGGTTGTACATGTAAGGTGTGTTGTATTATGTGAGCAAGTTCATCACATTTGACATGAGTTTTCCACAATCCACATAGTATTTATAAGATTTCTTTTGGATTCAATTACATATAATTTTTAATGGATGTTTTAGATCAAAATCAATTATCCATCATAAAAAAAAAGAGATGAAATATTAGAAGATGAAATATTAGATTTCATACATCACCCTAATATGTGTCAAACTCATATGCTAGTAATTATTTGATGTGTCAAACAATTTCATCACATATGCCAAACTCATATCATGCTAATTATTTCATATGAACATATAATGTGGGATGACCACATATGATGGTATTCATGTGGATATAAACACCTACATCTATCATTCCCTATAATTTTAGAGAATGTCAACTCATACAACCATATTGTAAAGTATAATATACATGAAAATAGTGCTAATAGATGATGTACAAAAATTATATGCAGATTTATAAATTCAATATTACACAAAAAGTAAATATTGAAGCTACACAAAGCCTACCCACAACACTATACTCAAATAATTAATACTTAACCCACCTAGAACAAATAATGACTTCCTTAACCCACCTAGAACAAATAATGACTTCCGTATCAATAATTTTAAATCTTTAAATACTTCACCCACCTAGAACAAATAATGACTTCCGTATCAATAATTTTTAATCTTTAAATACATCAATAATTTTGGGGTGTAAGACTTACATTAATGACAAAACTATTGTACCTCTAAATAATGCAAGTGCTGTGTTATAAATTTATGACATTTTATGGTCACCGTTTATTTTGTCCACGAGAGAACAGCAAGTTGAAGCTATTAAATATAAAACAGAAGTCAATAGGAACTATTAATCCCACGATAGAATAGACACATGTATGGTAATAGAAGCATCGTTCCTTGAAGATTTTAGTCTGCTTAAATACGTCACAGTCAACCATCACACAATAATTGAGTAGAAGTTTTGTTGCAGTGATTGAAGTCAATCCCATGCTGTTTTAGACTTCTTATATGGTGGCTGTTCTCCCGCATGTACATACAAATACACACTATTTTTCACTTTCAAAGGGTTTTTTCATGATCACTCTTCAGACTTGAGTCATCATATCAATTAAAAGTATGTACGAGATGGATATCTCTTAGTTTTTAGCTTTTAGTAATTTCAGTCATCATATCAATTAAAAGTATGTACGAGATGGATATCTCTTAAAGATAACTAAATTTTTTGTGAAAGATGTAAAATCTGAGGATTGGTCCACAAAATCGGAAATAAGATTCGATGAAGCTCAACTACCACAAATCTGCCCATCAAGTATTTGCTGTGTGCGCACACGAGGACGGTATTTGTTTCTGATCCATATCAAGTCAAGCCTTGAAACAACGTACAATAGAAAAAGAATAGCCATGCAAATAAACCACCAGTGCCGATTTTCCAACAGCCTATTTCAACGCTACTGTATCCTTTTGAATTATTTAATATGAATAGGTGTGATATATCAATCACTGTCCTGAAGTTTTGACGGCGGAGGGAATCAAAGCTGGCCACCCGGATGTTCATTTGCATGTGTTGTACGTTACTTAGTCTTACAATAATAGATTGAAAGAAATGGATACACTGTTGCATGGAAAATGCTTTTTGGAATATCTTCCTATATTTTGTAATAGCATTCATTTGGACTCATTCTGAGAAATTGTCTTAGGTCAGATTTCTTTCTGCCTTCCTCTCATAAACATCTGTCAGTCATTGGTATTGTGCATGCACTATGGGGCATTAAATTGTCTTAGGTCAGATTTCTTTCTATTGCTCTCCACGCATTCGCAAATAAAAGAAGATTTCCAGAATAATGTACGAAATGATAAAGTATTTTCAAATTGTGTAGAAATTATTTAACCATTTACAGATTAGATGATTGTACGAAATGATATAAGTGCAAGTTTTTTTGCAACTGAGGTATTTGTATGGATGTATACCTTCTGCCCAAGATCACCACCTAGGCTGTGTATAAATACAGTTGAATAGGATGAATGTTGTAGATAAGTGTATACAGAAATTGTAATAGACGGCTGCACAGAAAATAATTTTATAGTACATCAAGTTGTGTTTCTAATATATATTTCCATTCTTTATTTTTGTCTGATTGGGATAGTTTATATGTATATTTTAAACTGTGTACTGTGATTGTAAATGCTACTCATGGACTCTCCCTTTCCACAAAAGCAATCAGAACTTTAAGAAAAATTGTCATCAGCTTTTAGTAGAATAAAATTATCATAAAACCCCCATTTTTATAAAGAGGAAGGTGCTTTGAAATCATAGCATTAGGCATTTCACCTTCTAACAATTTTTATTTAACTATGTGATTTATATACCTAAAAGTTAGGTGACATTAGTTTAAATCTCAATTGATACATAAAAATGGCTTAAAATAAAATCTTTCTTGAATTTTGTCTAAGGTTCATATTTGAGCTTCTTCTTGTTCAATTGTTATAATATTTTTTTCATTTTAGGATGATATCTTTATTATTATACTTGACTACTCTTTTTTTTATTAAAAATAGTTGAAAAACCAATTACATGGATTAGAAAGCTTTTCACAGTCTTGATTTAGACCATTACAAATTTCTCTAATAACATGCTTTCTACATAATAGAATATTGTATTAAAACTTATTTGCTACCTACTAAGATATACAAACATTTGTATTTATAAATTGTAGGTGATCATCCGTACATATAGGTTGTAGGTAGGGGTAACTTTAAGAAACCTCCCCAAAAAGATATAAAATCCTAGTGAATCTTTCATTTTTTTGGAAAAAATATTAATTTCTATTGGTGAATCTTTCTTTTTTATTGAAAAAAAAATAGTTTTATTAGCGATTTTTTTACATCAATAAATTTTTGTAAAAAATATTGGCGAATCTTGGTAAATAATATGGAAACTTATTAATTACCATGGAAAATCCTTCCAATTTAATAATATATATTTCTTATGGAAAAGTAGGGGCCTGAGGGTGGAAATCATTGATGGATTTAAGGTGTAGAATCTATAATATTTAGTTGCTATCATCGATTTAAAATGTAATCTAATGGATCTTGTTGTATTTTGTGAGGTAAAATGTACCCACAACTTGTAATGCTTAGCAGCCATAAAATTGCTTTTAGACCATTGATCTCTTTTGAGATCAACAATCCAAAAACAATTTGGGGCCCATGAGCATTATAAATCATGGTACATTTTACCTCACCAAATACAATGAGGGTTTTTTTATTATATTTTAAATCAACTGTGGCAACTAAAGATTGAAAATATGACCTAAAGTAACTAATAATTATGATATTGTTGGCAAATTAATTTAGATTTCTACAATAACTTATTAAATTTAGGTGAAGTTGATCTAATCATGTATCAAATATTTTTTTGTGTTTTATAGCTTCGAGAGCTATTTTCCCTTTATTTAAGGTAGGTTGGCCTTCTTGTAACAAGTTATATTTTATATTTTTATTTATTGGAGGCCGACCTAGATGAAAAGTCACCTTGCTCTGTATATATACAAGATGAAGTTCATACATTCAGATCATCAATTCATTCTCATTCCAATTTTCACTTTCAAGAAGAAGTTCATACTAGCAGCAACAAATCATCATTTATGGCAGCAGATCAATCTCAAGGAGAGTCATATTCATTTGTATCTTTGCATCAAGGAGAGGTGCTATTATTCATTGTATTAATTTGGCCTTCTGTAAGGCCTGACTTGTAAGTAGATTTCTGCACTTATATTCTAATATATGAGATATATATTTTTGTTGGGTTTTTCTCCCTTGAGTAGGAGGGTTTTCCCAGGGTAGATTATTGTGTTCATTATCTATGTGTTGCATTTTTCTTCTTCTTACATTTCTGATCCTAAAACTAACAATATTGTGGCAAATTTTTGAGTTAATTATTTTTTAAAATAAAAACTTTGGCAACTTAAATAAGACTAATTTTTTTTTTATAAAATTGTGGCAATTCATGTTGCCTTACAGCTTGAACTATTAGCCAAACTTTGATTCCAAAATTTCAACTATTAGCCAATTGGTGAATATTAGCCACTAAAAAATTTACTAGTTGTAGTTGATCATCATGTACAAAATATATTCATACTTAACCAATCTAAGTTTTCTATATTTAAGCTATAAGTGGACATTGTGCTAGAAATATTTGTGTACTCTTCTATATTGATCCTATTTATGGGAAACAAAATGGAACTATATACCAAAAACTAGTACATAAAAAAATTGTGTTATCACTCTCTACTCTTTGGTTGGAAAATATTCTTAGTCCACCTTTTTCTTTTACGCTATTTTTTTAGATTGTCCACTGAGTATTGATTAGTGTATCTCCTTTTGAGCTCCTGGTACCATTTCCTAAATGCAATAATGTTAGCTTCACTAAATGGCCAATGCATAGCATATTTTACCTCTATAACTCCATTCTCCATTAGATGAACAAATTTATCCTTAGTGATCTCCATGGTCATAGTCACCTACAAAGAAACATTAGTAGACTGAAATAGACTAGTTAGTAGACTAAAATTGATTAGTCAATGGATTAGAATCGAGTGTTCATTATGAACAAGGTGGAAATGCATGAATTTAATAATTAATTAATTATTAAAGGAATGTGAAAGTGGGAATTAAATAAATAAAATAATTAATTTTACTTATTATTGAAGAAGTGGATAATGTTGAGAGAATATTGATTGGTGTGATCTTCATCAGTACAACATCCTCATATCCGTGGGATTCAATTTGTTGTCTCGCCAATTTGCTGATACATGGTGAACCATTTCAGCGATAAAGTGGACATTGGCATGACTTGTTTGTATCAGTGGGAAGTGATATGGTGTCTCCTTGATGTGGTGATGGACTTGGTCGATGACATACTTTAAGAAGCCTATTTTGGTGGGATGATGAGTGATCAGTGAGACATGGTCTCTTGTCTTGTCGATTCTCTGGTGATTGCTTGGTTTGGCGGGTATTACACTCATCAAATCAACTCAAACAAATCGACGAGTGGTTTGTGGTTGTCTCACTGATGACCTGATATGGTAACTGCTATGTGACAATTTTTCTACAGTCATAGTAAATTTGAAGAATAGTAAATTTGTAGTGGCATATATGGGAGGGAAGATAGATAGCAGTTGTAATGGTTTGTGTTGGTTATGTTTAGCTACTCTATACCATATGTTATAATTGTTTATAAATATTAATATAATCTACAATATTTTGCCTTTTTCTCAAAAAAAATGTTGAGAGAATATAAGATAATTAAATAATTAAAGTAATTACATAATTTCAAAAGTGGAAAAGTGGATAGTTAAATAATTAAAATAATTATTTAATTTAGAGAGGGATAATCAATGATTAAATGAATAACATTATTTTATTTAATTAATTTAGAAGAATAAAGTTAATTAGGGACATAATTAAATGAATAGGATTTATTTAATTAATCAAGGAAGAATAAGATTAAAGTGAATTAATTAAATAATATAAAATTATTTAATTAATAGTAGAATATGAGATTAGATAATAATTAAATAATTTAACATCATTTAATCATAATTTTATCCTATTTATTCATAGAAGCTATATGAAATTTGCTTTCATCAATAGATTAAGCCCATATTTCTATCCTAAACTATGTAGTATGCAACCCCACATAAGTCTTACTACATATGGTATCATAATAATTTTACTTTTAATTATAAAATATAATTAGAGATAGTGCTAATATGTCCTACATATTTGTGTGTATCATATAAAAAGTAGACAGGAATACCCCAATGTGCATTTTGTGGTTTCCTAAAAATTTGTATCTCTTTGAAAGGTGTTGTCACTAGGCTCACTTACCTTCACTAAAAGTTCTACTATTTGGTCTATCCTTTATTAAAATTTCTAGAATTCAGTCTGGTCCTTTCCCTTCCACTCCATTGTATTTGATGGCTTTGCTTGTTGTTATACACAACCTAACTTTATTCATAATTTTAGGTTTTAAATATTGTACAATCACTTTTAAGGAGGAAAACATATTAAATTTTGTGAACAATATAGGTGGACCATAAAAATGAATAAATTGTCGAATACATGCAATTGATGGTTATGTTCAAGTGGTGGTAGTGATGAAGAGAAAACATGGATTCATGAAAATCCTCAACTAATGAAAACTTAAATAAATGTTGATTTCTAAATTATTTTTTGTATCAAATTTATTATACACGGTGTCTACATGGTGTATGTAATAACTTTGATGGGATCATCTTTATTAATTTCTTTTATTTTCTATCCAAAGCCAGTGTGGATATAAATCCTTTGACCTATCTTATGGCCAATTTAATGGATAAGTGGGATGGCCTTGGTGCTTTATTAGAAATTTATTTTCCTTTTTTATCATGATTATTTGAGGTTATATTTAGTGGGCCCTTGTATTTTATAATTAAATTATATATGAGGATATAATTTAAAGAGTACAAATATTCATCAAAATATCCTCTTCAACCATCTAGTCCTCGAAATCTTATCTAAATACAATATATTGTAAGTAGCATATTATTACTTACATGATGACTATATAATTTAAGATTAAAAAAATCAATGAATTAGCATAAGAGTGATGAAAAATTATATAGCTACCATGTGAATGGCTATAGAAGGTCGGATAAAAAATATAATGTTGAATAAACTTAGTAGCATAAGAATGATTTCTAATTCTATAGCTACCATGAAGTAGATATTAATTCATATAGATGTTTACTAGGAGAAGGAACTATGATATACATAATTATTATATTTAAATGTTAATAAGGTATATAGAGTAGAATATAGAAAGGGGAAATGTCTAAGATCAAGGTCGTATTTTTACTACTAGCCAACACATTCATCATAAAAGCCAATTTTAAGAAATGGAAATCTCTATTATTATAGAGAGGATGACATGTTAAATGGAAATTAGTTGATAGATTTTTTTATTTGATAAAAAATAGAACTTAATTTTTCTATCAAAAAATCATTTATTCTATTTCACATTTTATTAAACTCACTTCCCTTGATCATAATAATTTTTGGCTTGAAGCTTGGTGAATGGTGGTAGTGTTCCATTTATTTGTTATCCTGACTAATATAAGAAATTTATCTATAAATTAGGTTTTATGAATGAATTTATCAAATTAATTTCTTAGCATAAATAATTAGTTTATTATGGTTAGTATGTATCTTATTTTATGGTGGGTTTCATCCTTATCATAAAATTTCAACATGTTTTTGATAAGGAAAAATAGGTTTTGATGGGATTTGAAACCCATTACAGGCTAGTTTTGAAGGGACTAGTAACCCTATCAAAGAAAATCATGTTGCAACAAAGATAGGCCAAATACCATCAGTAGCCCAACAATAGCACACCAAAAGAGTTGCACAAAGGATGAAGGAACCAATCACCCTTTACAAGATTTTGATCAGGATCTTAAACCCAAGACCAGGTTTTGAAGGGACCTTGAACCCTTTACAACCAGGTTTTGAGGGGAAACTCAAACCCATAGTTCCCAAATGAACCCAAGGAAACACTAAGAATCATCAACCAACTTGTTGCACCAATCCACCCAATCTGCCATTTCAAACTCCACCTCCATAGGAGAGATCTCCCCTCTATTGGAGATAATGAAATGAGAACCCTTCCCACCGAAGCCACTTCACTCCAACTCACATAAGATCCACCTCAATAAGAGCTCATAAGAGATGAAAAATCTTTTTTCCACCTCTACAACAACCAAATCCACCTCCATAGGAGTGGGCTCCTTAATAGGAGCAATCTCCACCTCAAAAGAAGACACAACTTGTAAAACATGAGAAAAGACAGTAATAGTAGGAAGGATAGACATTACATCCAATGGAATCACAAACTCCTAGTACATGAACAACCGAGGAAACACAAACTCCAGAATATTCCACACAAGGGAAGTCTCCACCCCCAAAAGAAACTCTAGCATCTTTAGCCAATTAGGAAAAAAAATCCCCCTTAATCATATAAGCTTCAAAGATCAAAGGGGGATCAAGGAAACGGTCTTGAAAGACCAAGACAACAAGGACCGATAACCAGATTGCACCTTCGAAGAATAGGGGAAGAAGCCTTTAAAAGACACAAATACACCAAAGAGCAAGAAGCAGAAGTAAAACTACAACGATAGACCAACAACCCAGAAAAAATACACATCACTAGTGACCACCATGTCACCCAAGAGCTACCAAAAGGAACTAGAGATAGCAAAGAACACAAATTCAGACCCCAAAAAAACAAAATCCACTTGAGAGAACAAAGGCCAACCACCAAACAACCACTGCTCCACACATTAGTCAAGCTTCTAGCCAAGAGAAAGATCATAGGATCCATCCCTTCAGGAAGAGAGACAATTGATGACCCAACTAGAAGGCTAAAGCAGAACACGAAAAAAATCCCTGACCAAAGATAGGGTGCAGAACAAGCAACAAGAAGAAGCCCCCACTAAAACAGGAACACCAAGGACCCAACTCCCCATCCAAACACACCAAAAGCACACATCAAAAGAGGCAACAACAGAAACTAAGAGTCATGCCCAAAAGAAAAATGAGGGACCAAACACCACATGCTCGCACCACCAGGTCACACTAAAAAGTGATTAGCCCAAAGGAGACCAACCACATAGCACTCTCGAGAAAGAGAGACACCCCACAAAAGGCTAAAAGAGATCCAACTAAAGAGTAGGCCATCTGCCAAAGGCAACAAAAATAGACCACTAGAGCCCACAAAGAACAAGGAAAGGAAAGAGAACCCCATCAACAGAGAGAGTGGAGAGAAGGATAGACTATGAAAAGAACCATCCAGCCTGACATGCCAGTCAGGCCCAAAAAAATCCATGATCTCACCACAGAAAACCCTGCCACAGGCCACCCACAAACCACACCCAACACCCAAGACAAAGCCACACTAAAGCATAGCACCAAAACCACAACAATAGGAAGCTTCAAACAAGGACCACTGGAGCCTGCAAAAATTAGGTCAAGGTAAGGAACACCCATCAGCTAAAAGAGAGGAGAGGAGACAAGACAATGAAGAGCACCCTCCAACTCTACATGCTAGTTAGGGTCTGAAACAAGCAAGATTCTCTCTATAGATAACTCAACAATAGGAAAACCAAAAACCACCCCTAGAGCCAAAGAGTAAGAAACACTGAAGCACAACACCAACACCTCAAAAATAAAATACCCCTCAAGGAGAAGCCACAAGGAAACCATCTGCCGATCAAACAAAAGACTAGAAAAGCGTATGTGCAGGATCATCATGGAAAAAATAGGCCCTTAAGTGACAAAATTTTTAGAAAAATCAGAGTTAGGCAACTTGACGTAAAAATTTGAATAAGTTATCTATATTATTTCAAAAATATGTAAGAATAGAATTTGTAGCAAATTGAATTTAGTTTCTAAACTACTAGGTTTATTTTTAAAAAACAAAATCTATTTGGTGAAAATTTGAAATTTCAATGTAGTAGTACTTTAAATTTCAAGGAAAAATAAGAAGTAGGTGTCTGACCACCCTAACCACAATAAAATGATAATATTTTTTTATAATATTTTAGATATAAGTAGAGGACTCATGTCCCGATGTGATGCATATTTTTTGTAATTTTTTCCAAGTAAATAATTAATTATGATTTTTTTATTACAACTTTTAAAAAATATAAAAACTCGTACGCTAACCACCTTAACCTGGTCAAAACTTCATGAAATTCAATTTTCTTTTTTTATCCTATAGTATATGAAGCATAGAATGTGGCATGTTTTAGATTCAAAAAATGTGATACTATTTGAAAGCTATAGATGTTTTTCAATCAACCTATCAATCAGGACTTTAGTCGTAATTCAAATAGAAAATGAATAATAAATATTTATTAAATTCAAAGTAAAGCATAATTTATATTGGTGGAAAGCTAAGAATCTCCTTTAAAACCCTTTTCATTTCATTAATTTTGGGTAAAAAAAAGTCGTCAGCCACATACCCTACAAATACCCATCATATCACCACTTTTTGGCCCATCATGATCCTGCACATACCCCAAACAACAACCAATCTCCATCATCCTCCTCATCAAAGTCTGAATTCCCGTCATCCCATGAATCAGAGGAATTCAAAAATCCCAACCTAGAGCTCTTCCCTCTTGCCATATGCAGGAGATACACATAATCTTGATGTTAATCTATCATGTGTGTTTTGTTTTATCTGTAACAATTTGTTGAAATCTATTTTTACATTTCATTATTTTACTCTTTGGTCTCAATAATTGGTATTAGAGCCAAGTTATAAAATTTCAACATGTTAATCATAATAAAAAAGCCACATAAATTCTTATTCTATTGATAAAAATAATATATAAAAAATAGATTCATTAAACCTTGATTAACATAAAAAAAAATTAGTATAAGTTACATTGCATGATGCACTATAGTTATTCTAATCACTACTAACATTGAATTTTAATAAAGTAGTTTTTAAAATGAGAATTATACATAGTTTATAAATCATTGTAAAAAGTTCTATTATATTTCTTAATACTTTTTGAAATACCTTCCATTAAGGATTTATCAAACTCATCAATCTTTAGATATTATTGAGGTCTCATGTAGAAATAGCCCATTGGCTATGATAAATTTCCCTATTGTAGTAACTAAGTCAAGTCCATTTATTAATGGGAATGGATTCCTTAAAGTAGCATTCAAAATTTTGCAAGTAATACTTCACTGAGTTTCCTTGAGCTACTTCAACAATAAAAGACGACTTTCTTGTATTCAGATGTCATAGAGGACTTTAAAGTATAATCAATGGAAGCAACAATAACTAAATTTCATACAAAGTATACAAACTAGCTAGTTTCTATTTTTTAATAAGAAATAAATGTTTATTAATATTATGGTGGAGGGAGTGTTTATTATATCACACTTTTATTTTAGAATTAAAGTAAATAATGTGTAATAAACTTGTTTTTCAAAATTATGTAAAATTATGTAATATTATAGTACTATTATCACCTTTATTGACTATTAGTAGTTGTAGTTACAATTATAATTTTACATTGATAAAATATTACAACTTTATTTTCATATTTTCAATATATCATTAGTCTTGTTAAGTTTCTTTCTATGTTACATTTTTGTTACTTGTTCTTGAACAATCAATAACATAGGTATCTACAAATAGTTAGAGTTGTTACCACTAATTAAATGTATATTTGTTGTTTTACATAAATACAATTTTAGAATGTTACATTCTGTAAGGCTCACTTCTCCTTCTCATGATAACAATCTCTTTTGATAAAATTATTTTTCTTTGGAAACTCATGGACATTATAGTATTCTAAGTTATGATCTTATAATCTATGCTGACATTAATATGATGTCAGAGTAGTAAATTGATGATTACATGAGGATGATTTGGTAAATTAATAATTATAGACTTGTTCATATTTTCTATATTAGAGTTTATTATTTATATATAATTACCATTATGGATTGATTTTAGAATGACATTAACAATGTATGATTAAGATCAATGTAATTCTAGTAGGCTTTATGTTTTTATGCAATGGTGCATGAATTTTCTTTGTATGATGGATTAGATTTCATATTTATTTTTTGAATCATGATATTATTATTTAATTATGATACATCTATGTTGTGTATATTTATTTAATTATAAATATTTTACTTGAGCTATTATCTTAGGTATATTCATGTTTTGGTGTAATTTCATAAGTTAATATTATGTGACCAATGGAAAACTATGGAGGTTCTCAAGAAACCACTATTTTGATTCTTCATTAGACTTGGGTATTATACTAAGAAGGGGTTTTTTTTTCTTATGTAAAGGTGCTTTATGTAAAATTATGTTATGTAAATTTTAATTTATTATTATCTTTATTATTGTTAAAATGGGTTTTGTTTAAGCTCCCTTTAATTTTAAATCTTGGATCTAAACTTAAGAAAAATTATTAGTCTTTGAATTTTTTCTTATTATTTTAGAAAGATTAAATCCCTAGAGTGATGACTTATAAGTTGAGTCCATGATAGAGTGTTTAAAATGTGGTTTACAAGATATCAAGTTTTAACTAATGGATATGAAAACATAATTTATATTGTGTAATAACCCCAAAAAAAATCCTTAGAATAGAACCTGATGGAACAATTTTTTTCTAAAACAATGAAGACTATGCCATTAATGTAACAACTCTAAAAATAACATCTACATAATGACAAATATAGACCATGATCGTGTTCTCTTGCAATACTACACCAAGATGGCATTAGGGAATCATAAACCTCCAATCCACATCTAGACACATTAAACAACTCTAAAAATAAAGTCCAACATGCATGAGAGGTTTCCTAACTAGGAGGCACAAAATCTCCACTAACTAGAATTATGACGGTCACTTCTAGATAACCACACACTTTTCAAGGAAAGGAGATGCAACAACTTATCAAAGACAACACATAAGACATATTCAATACATACCTTGCCTCCTAAGAATATAGGGATCAACTTTTGTTCTCAACGTTTCCCCATATGAACCCCCAAAACACCTTCTACCAACAAAAATGACTAAAAGAACATCCTAGGACACTAGGGACCAACTAGGATACTATTGCCTAACTCTATATCCTTCAATATTTCTTGTGTCCTTTTGAATTTGTTAGTCCCATTTACCTATGCATGTGTCCCTAACATAGATTCTAAGCATTAGTTTCCTTGTAGGGCATTAGTTTCCTAGGTAGTGAGCTTCCCTAAACTAGGGAAGGTCCTCTAGGACCCCCAAGTACTAAGGAAACACCTAAGTGTATCTACCACACACTAATAACATAGAAACAAAAATTCATTTTAAGCCCAAATGAAATCTTCCTAAGTTCATTAAATTACCAATACATTTCATAATCGGGTAAGTGCAAAAAGATGGGTCCCAAAAAGGGGGCTTAAGTGGCCACCTTTTTTCTAAAATCAGGAAATACTACCTTGGACATGAAATTGAGGATAGTTACACTCAAAACTTTGAGATGGAACAAAAACAAGGATCAAAGTGCTCTGAGTCTACTTTCTAAACTACTAATTTATTTTGAAAATGGTTGAGATTAAGGGGTTCAAAAGAGGGACATACATAAATTGGTGTTTTTTTTGTCAGAAAAACATAACATAGCAACTCTGTATGTCCCTAGCACGGTGAATTTTATTTTAGTATTTTAAAAATCACTCAAGTGAGAAATTAGCCAACAATATGTAGTTGATGCATGATATTTTGATAATTTTTTAATGAATATTTGATTTCTTACTAATTTTCTAAGTGGACGCTTCCTGAAAAATAGAATTTTGGCAGTGCTACCCCTACAAATTTTGGAAAATAATTGATTTTTTTTTAATTTGTAGAAGGGAGTCTAGTTTCTAAAAATATAATTTATTTGAAATTTTGATGAATGGTTAATTTATAATGAAAACAAAACCAAACACTACTTTTTTCCAAAAAAGAGACACAAACAAAATAAATTATAGATGAAATGCTTAACATTGTCAGAAAGTGAAAAAAATTACATTGTTGGATAGCTAAGAGAGAACCTAACATTACCCAAGTGTTCAATTTGTTCGAAATTGAACCACGTGCAATCCTGATGGTGAGCACAAACCCGATTATGTGAAATATTGTATAATTTGCAAAAACATGTCTATGGTCATTGGGAATGCCTCCAAGCCTTTGGGTTTGTATTCCAAGGAAAGTACCAAGCCCAAGGCTTGTGGATTCCCAAAGCAAGATATAACGTTTGTGCGTTATAACACATGCATGCTATAACACGCGCGTGTTATAATGCGCACACATTATAACATCAGTGCATTATAATGTGCTCATGTTATATCGTAGCTTTGATATGTTTTTAGCATTTGTGAGGGACATGTCTAGCAAGACATAGCATGAGTGTGGTATAACACGCTCGTGTTATGTCTTGCTTTATTCTAAATGTTACTCTATTGAATGTATGTTTATATATTTGTATGTTTGTAAGTACATGTATGCTTGTATGTCATGTATGTATGTATGCATGCATGCTTGTATGCATGTATGTATGTTTGTATGTATGTATGTATGTATGTATCAATGCATGTAGTCCTATATGTATGTAAGATTATATCTACACATGTACATGTATTCTTGTATGTATGTAGGATTGTATGTACATATGTATTATGCTTGTATGTATGTAAGTATGTATGTCTTAAGAGGGAGGGAGAATTTTAAGAGAGAGAGATAGTTTTGTCTAGGTATGGTGGGAGGGAGAGAGGGAGGGAGAGAGAGAGAGAGAGAGAGAGAGAGAGAGAGAGAGAGAATTGAGAGAGAGGGACAGAAAGAGAGAGTTATGTAGATAGGGTGTCAAAGGGAGATACTTGAGAGTGTTAAGGGGGAAAGAGGGAGAGACTTAAGAGATGGTAATGAGAGGGAGTGTGAGTGAGAGACCTGAGAGAGGGAGAGGGTGTGGCAGGGAGTGACCTAAGAGAGGGAGAGATAGAGGGGGTGGAGTGAGAGGGACTTATCTAGGTAGGGTGGGAGGGATAGATAGAGAGAGGCAAGAGAGAGAGAGAGTTACCTAGGTAGGTTACCAGAGGGAGAGACCTAACAGAGAGAGGGGGTGGGAGGGAGAGACCTGAGAGAGAGGGAGAGAGAGGGAGTGGGAGAGAGTGGGAGGGAGATAGAGAGAGGTATATAGAGGGAGTGAGAGAAGGTGGTAGGGATTAATTGAGTGAGAGGTATGTAGAAAGAGGGAGAGGGTAGATAGAAAAAATTAGAGAGGGTGGGAGAGAGGGAGAGAGAGAGAGGTGAGATGTATAAATAGAGAGAAAGGGATAGGGGTTGAGGGTATAGGGTTGAGACATTAGGGTGGAGGACCTATAGGGTTGATTGTTTAGGGTATTTGTGTTTAAGGGTTGATGGTTGATGGATTAGGGTTGAGGGTAGAGGGTATATGGTAGAAGGTTTAAGGGTTTAGGGTTAAAGAGTTTAGCATTGAGAGTTTAGGGTTGAGGGTAGAGGGTTTAGGGTATAGGTTTGAGGGTATGTGGTTGAAGGATTAGGTTGAGGGTCCAATTTAAAGGGTAGAAGGTATAGGGGTTGAGGGTTTAAGGGTTAAGGGTTGAGGGATTAAGGGTTGAGGGTTGATAATTGAGAGTTGAGGGTTTAATGTATAGGGTAGAGGGTTTAGGGTTTAAGGATTTAAGGGTTGAGGGTTGAGGGTTGAGGGTTGAGAGTTTAAGGTTGAGGTTAGAGGATTGAGGATATAGGGTAGAGGGTAGAGGGTTGAGGGTTGAGGGTTTAAGGGTTGAGGGATTAATGGTTGAGGGTTTAGGGATTAGGGTAGAGATTTTTCTTGGATTTAAGGGTTTAAAGGTTGAGGGATTAGGGTTGATGGATAAGGGCTGAGGGTAGAGAGTATTGGGTTGAGGACCCAGAGAGTAAAGGGTTTAAGGGTTGAGGGTTGAGGGTTTAGAGTTTAGGGTTGAGTGTTCAAGGATTTAAGGTTCAAAGATTTAGGGTTGCGGGATTGGGGTAGAGAGGGAGGGATGGATAGATAGAGAGATGGAGGGAGAAGTGATATAGAGAGGAAAGAATAGGAGGGATGGACATAGATATATGAGGGTTTAGGATCCAATGTATAGGGTAGAGGGTTGAGAATTGATGATATAGGGTTGAGAATTCAGGGTAGAGTGTCCAATGTTTAGGGTTGAGGGTAGAGGGTTTAGGGTTTGAGGATATAGGTTTTAGGGTTTAGGGTTGAGGTTAGTGGGTTGAGGGTTTAGGGTTGGGGGGTTAGTGTTGAGGGTCCAATGTATAGGGTAGAGGGTAAAGGGGTTGAGGGATTAGGGGTTAAGAGTCAAGAGAGGGAGATGGTGTAGGAGGGAGAGAATTTAGATAGATAGAGAGGGAGGGAGTGGGAGAGATATAGAGGGTAGAGGGTAGAGGGTTGAGAATTGAGGGTATAGGGTTGAGGACCTATAGGGCCAAGATGGGTTTAGGGTATTGGGTTGATGGTATAGGGTTGAGGGATGAGGGTTGATGGTAGAGGGTAGAAGGTTTAAGGGTAAAGAGTTTAGGGTTTGAGGGTATAGGTTTTAGGGTTTAGGGTAGAGGGTAGAGGGTTGAGGGTCTAAGGGTAGAGGGATTAAAGGTTGTGGGTTGAGGTTTGAGGGTAGAGGGTTTAAGGGTTTAGGGTTTAGGGTTGAGGCTAGAGGGTTTAGGGTTTAGGGTAGATGGTAGAGGGTTTAAGGGTAGAGGGTAGAGGATTTAAGTGTTAAGGGTAGAGGGTAGAGGGTTAATGGTAGAGAGGAGAGAAATAGGAGTGAGTGAGTGGGTGAGAGATAATTCAGGGTATAGGGTTGAAGACCTATAGGGTTGATGGTTTCGGGTATTGGGTAGAGGGTAGAGGGTAGAGGGTTTAAGGGTTTATGGTTTAAGGGTTGTGGGTTGTGGGTTTAGGGTCGAGGGTCGAGGGTTTAGGGTATAGGGTATAGGTTTGAGGGTACGTGGTTGAAGGATTAGGGTTGAGGGTCCAATGTATAGGGTAGAGGGTATAGGGGTTGAGGGTTGAGGGATTAAGGGTTGAGGGTTGAGGATCGAGGGTTGACAGTTTAATGTATAGGGTAGAGGGTAGAGTGTAGAGGGTTTAAGGGTTGAGGGCTGAGGGTTGAGGGTATAGGGTTGAGGGTGAAATTGGAAACCTAACTTGGCTCATTTGAAAATATGGGTCCAAGAAATGGGGCCTCTCGGTGATTTACATCACTAGGAGACCCCATTTCTTGGACCCATTTTCTTATACAAGCCAAGTTAGTTTTCCAATTTCACCCACTAGCTTTCCAATTCGGTGAAATTGGCAATGTAATGGACTATTTGAAAAAATGGGTCCAAGAAATGGGGTCTCCTAGTGATTTGCATCACCGGTAGACCCCATTTCTTGGACCCATCTTTTCAAACAGTCCAAGTTAGGATGTCAATTTCACCCACTAGCTTGCCAATTTGGTGAAATTGGCAATGTAGTGGCCTATTTGAAAAAATGGGTCCCAAAAATGGGGTTTCCCGATGATTTATATCACCAGGAGACCCCATTTCTCAGACCCATTTTCTTAAATAGGGCAAGTTAGGTTGCCAATTTCATCCACTAGCTTGCCAATTTGGTGAAATTAGCTATGTAGTGGCCTATTTGAAAAAATGGGTCCAAGGAATGGGGTCTCCTAGTGATGTAAGCTTGCCAATTCGGTGAAATTGGCAATGTAGTGGCCTATTTGAAAAAAAGGGTCCTATAAATGGGGTCTCCCAGTGATTTACATCATCGAGAGAACCTATTTCTTAGACCCATTTTTTCAAATAGACCAAATTAGGATGCCAATTTCACCCACTAGCTTGCCAATTCAGTGAAATTGACAGTGTAGTGGCCTATTTGAAAAATGGGTCCAAGAAATGGGGTCTCCGAGTGATTTTAGGTTGCTAATTTCACCCACTAGGTTGGCAATTCAGTGAAATTGGCAATGTAGTGGCCTGTTTGAAAAAATGGGTCCAAGAAATGGGATCTCCCGGTGATTTACATCATTGGGAGACCCCATTTCTTAGACCCATTTATATCACCAGGAGACCCTATTTCTTGGACCCGTTTTTTCAAACAAGCCAATTTAGGTTTCCAAATTCACCCACTAGCTTGCCAATTCAATTTAATTGGAAATGTAGTGACCTGTTTGAAAAAATGGGTCCAAGAAATGGGGCCTCCCATTGATTTATATTATTGAGAGACCTCATTTCTCGGACCCATTTTTTGAAACAGGCCAAGTTAGGTTACCAATTTCACCCACTAGCTTGTGAATTTAGTGTGTCATGCCCCGCCGTGCAAACCCCAATGGAACTAATAACAATGGAACAATTTTTTTTTAAAAGAATATTTAATAAACATACTTAAGTATTATAACATAACAATGTATTATGAGGCACAACTAGTTCCAGTGGGGTACACGAAGAGACATGACCACACTAACCCATAACAACAATAATAAGATAACAATAAATAATCTATTACATAAATCTATTCATTCCCATTACATCTTTTAACATATCCATCAACTATATCCATATTAATAACATAAGCACATATGGCAATACATGGAATTATAAAGATATAAAGTGTTACATATTTCGATGGATACAACTCAACATAACCAACTATAACACAAGATCCTGAATAAATACATGGCTTGAATAATTATTACATCCTAATGATAGGAGAATACAATTGACTGAAAATACAACCTCAATAATCACATATACAATTACAACAAGGTCATCCCAACACACGTGGGAGACAATACACCAATGAATACATTACATAAGAAGTATATACATCAATCTGGTACATACGGACACTGGATCATCAACATCTGCCAAAACCTGCAAGTAAAAGATACATCTGCAACAAAAGAGGGAAACCCAACGGGGTGCGAAGCACGTTCCACCCAACCACCCCCGTGCTGAGAGTAGACAAGGAAGGGTCCCCGACCAAGCACGCCTAACAATACAAAGACTAACTCCAAATAGACAACTTAACATCAAGGATCACTTAGAAACTCAACAATGACAAAACCAAAGGACACAACAACAAACCACTTCAGAACATAACAACAAGTCAGAATCACAACATCCATGATACTCAAGGCATAATAACAAAGACCTCATCCAACAATAACCAAAGAGAAATCAATAAATCGCTTAGCCACTACAGACACAATATCACTTAACAACTACACTCACAAGTCACTTAACAACTACAACACAATATCACTTAACACGAGGTTACAATGCTTCCAGAGAACAAAGATCATGAACATCGCACAATAACTGGCTAACTGTCGACATAGGAAGAGTGTCATGCATAAATTGCCATGAGTTACCCTGGCTCAACCTTCCTAGGCTACCGGACCCCCATCCTAGGTTACCCTGGCTTGCCTCTACCGGCCGCCGGACCCTCATGCAAAACTATGCTTCCCATCTCATCTCGAGCCTTATCATTCACTTGCTTCACGAGAGAGACATCCTTTTATCTTTATTAGTGTGAATTCCCCCCCATTAATTCTTTTAGATTATCACTTAATTAAACTCTAAGTAGGTTACCCTAGCGCCCCTTCGTGTGCCGGACCCCCACAAAGAGCCACTCTCCTATCGACAACACACAAGGCACGATACCACAATAGGTAACTAAACAATATAAACTCTCCAATCCAAGGAGAAAAAAAAACAAGGAACCCACTCCAACCACTGGAGGAAACCAATCCAAATACACACTCCTTCCAAAGGAGGTACAAATCTCATTACCCACTCCTATTTCCTAGGAGGCACAAATTCCCATTCGTGGAAACCGGGTACAACATCATAGTACAATACATCAAGGTGATTCACCAAAAAGAACCCCTACACATAACATCCCATGCAAGAAAACTTCTCTGGAAGACTTACAATACCCTTAACCCTAATTTCCCGACATGGGAAATAAAAGAAACATGAAAGACATGCTTTCCATATCTGGACGCCCTTAACAATAACTTATACTCTTACGAACAGTAAGGTGAACCTAGGGTTTTCCAAATGACACCAAAGCACTAAAAGAAAATGCCACAGAAGAATTAACGAATAATTTCAAGAATCACAATATATACATAAATCTCCTTTCTATTTTCTTCCCTCGCAACCACAATTGGTCATATATATATATAAATACATAAATACCCATTTTATTAATGAAATCCTTTTTTTACGAAAAAAACGTATTTTATAAAACAAGATTCAAATTAAATCACATTTAAATATTAAATCATTTAAAATTGAATTAATTTCCGGTAAATGTAAATATAAATATATATATATATATATAATAATATATATTAAATATATATTAAATAATATAATATATATATATATATATATTTATATATTTATATAAATTAAATATAATAGAATAAACGCATCAAATAAAAACTAAATAAAAAGAAAATTAAAATAAAAATAAATAAAACTTACCACTGCCTCGCGGGTGCTGCGCACCTCCCAAAGGGAGGACGCAGTCCCCACCACTGGTGGTACTGCGTACCACCATGTGGTGGCCGCAGTCCCACCGGTGGTGGTACTGCGTACCACCCTGTGGTGGCCGCAGTCCCACAGTGGGGCCGTGGGTGGTACGGCCTCGGCCGACCCCCACCCCCATACAATTAAAATTAAATTTTTATTTTATCATTTTCTTTTTATTTTATATAAACATATAGGTTTTAAAAACTAAAATAATACGAATTTCAAAAATTGAATTCGTCTAGACGTCTTTTATTTTATTTTTTTATTTTTTTAATAAAAATAAATAAATAATTAAATACTATATTCAAAACACAGAATCTGAGGACCAGCATACAGGCACAAATACACTCATTTATTTATTCTGTATAAACAAATGCTTAAATCTATAAAAATATCCATAACAATTAATTTATATCAATATATTAAATAATATATAGAGGATTTATAATTAAACAAAACTTATGACAAACCAATAAAAACTTCAGGTTTTCATACAAGATATAAATTAACCCAGAAAATCGATTTAATCAGAATAATAATAAATGTATATCTAATCTTTGAATATGAATAAATGTATTTAACCCGAGGTTCTAAGTAACTCAACCATGGATCTTCAATAACCCAATATAAATTTAAACATGCAAATTCGACCTTCCATCAGAAATGATTCTTTTTGTTTTATATTTCAAGCACACTAGTTTTCTCTACTAAACTACGTTGAAGGATTTTAAAACAAGTTCTGCTATATTTTACTACAGAAGATTCGAGAGTTTCAAACACAACCAAGTTTTCAAAACATAAACTTCATTCAAACAATTTTTTGAAACATAGCAAATCAGATTTGTTTACAGACCTACGAAGTATTAAAAATTTACAAGGGGAAAACCTGGAATCCGGTGTCTGAAGGAGAATCCCGCCTGTAACCTCCTCTCGAATTCCTCCCGTAACTCCCTTCTCCACCTTCTGCCTTCAATGTTCTACTGTATAATCTTTTCTTTGCAAACTCACAATAATTTTTACCTAACAGAAAACCTCAAAACTCCAAAACTCTGTTTCTTATTTTTCTTTTCTAGATCTAAAAACACAGAGCAAAACTTCAACCAGAAGACTTGTGTGTGAATAATTTCCTCTTCCCAATAATAAATCACCAAATAAAATCAATAAATCTTTTTTCGCTTTCTTTTCCAAAAAGCCTCTTTCCTTATTGGCCCTTTTTCAGCTTTTAAAAGCTCACATTTATCTCAAATTTTAATTGGAATAATTTATTTAAATTTAGATATTATCTCCACAAAATTTCCTAATTTAATATAATAAAAAAAATATATTTAATTACTCTCAACAGTATTAATTTAATTATAATTATTTGCACTTTTAATTAATTAAATCATTTTTAATTTAT